>SCLE01200977.1:0-48511 GCA_004367955.1 Bathochordaeus stygius | reverse complement strand
AGCCATGCATGATTCAAGGCGCTCAATAGGCGTTTATTAGGCATTATTCTTAAATTTAATGAGTCCGACAAACTCCTAGACAAAAGTGGCTCGCTGGAAAGGCAGTGGAATCGGCATTCTTCTGGTGTCCAGTGAGCGGGATAATAGCGGCCTTATCGGTCATTTTTGCCATTAGAGTAAATAGCCTGAAGACATCATATTTACCAAGGCTATATGGATCAGCAATACTGGTTAGCATGATTTGATTGTAGTAATGAATAAAAGGTTTTTTGATCTCTACTATTTTTAGTGAAGCCCGCTTATTCATAACTTCATCGGTCTCGCAGTATACATATAGTTGGGGTAGTTCATAGATAGCACCTGTTGGGACGCTGCGGTAATGACGAATGGCATGTGTAATCAACAAACTGATTGATTCTGCAGTACGGGTAATGGCAAATAAAAATGCGTTATCTAAACGAGGGCGGGTGCTTTGTTAGTCTGTTTAGCTGCCATTATTTTTATTCTTCCTTCAGCGGCGTTCAATATTTCAGCAAGCTGCTTAGTTCGAATAGGCTTTTTGATGATGAAGTCAGCCAAGGCATTGGTTTGGTTTTTTTGAGCTAAAGTAGCGGAAACGCCACGTCTGTGACTACGTAGCATTGAACGACCTTCTTCGGTATCGAGACCGAAGGTAAATAAGTCAGTCTATCCTGATTGACTGACCAACAACTCGCTTTTTTAGCGTGAACCGGACAGCTGTAGAATAGAGTTCAGAGATGCCAAATCAATATTATTGACGCCACATAACTTAATTCGGAGCGCTGCCATTATGGGGCGGCCTTAGTGGTATTATCTTCAATAATACGAACAGTCTTAATCGCATTGTCTGATGTCTGAATAACTTCAATAACGTAGTGTTCAATACGTAGGCTGACGTTGGGTTCAGGAATACTTTCTAAATATTCTATGATTAAACCATTAATTGTTTTTGGACCCTCAGTGGGTAAGTGCCAATGGTTATTCCGGTTAATTTCGCGGATGTTGGCTGAGCCGTTGATGAGGTAACTGCCATCTTCCTGCGGGTGAATATCTTTATCTTCGTCTAAATGATAGTTAGCAAACTCACCGACAATCTCACGGAAAATATCTTCCAACGTAATTAAACCAATTAGATCACCATATTCATCGACAACGAGACCCGTTCGGCGGTTATTTCGCTGAAAACGAATTAATTGGGTGTTAAGTGGGGTCCCTTTAGGTACAAAAGACGCCGCTTTAATAATTCCATTAAGGGTATCGAGTGTTAAATTATCTTGTGCTAACAGGTGTAACGCCTTACGCACATGCAAAATGCCAATTAGCTTGTCGAGACTGGTTTCATAAACGGGTAATCGCGTATTATCACAATAAGATAATTGTTTGATGATGTCGGACAAAGGAGCATCGATATTGAGCCCGTCGATTTCATTTCGCGGTACCATCACATCATCTACCGTCACTTTTTCCAAGTCTAAGATGCTGACGAGCATTCTCTTATGACGTTTAGGAATTAGGCCGCCGGCTTCTTTGAGTGCCATTCTTAACTCTTCCGAATTAATGGCATCAGACATGGCATCTTCAGGTTTAATACCAAAGAGGTTAAGCAATTGGTTGGTAATTAAAGTAGTAAACCAAACCAATGGATAGAGGAGAACTAAAAGGGGTTTAAGAATAAAACTGGCAGGGAAAGCAATACGTTCGGGGTGCAGGGCAGCAAACGTCTTTGGCGTTACTTCAGCGAACAGCAAAATAATTAAAGTTAATGTGAAAGTCGCGATGACAATACCATTTTCACCGAATAATTTAACGCCGATGATAGTTGCAATTGCTGATGCCAAGATATTAACAAAGTTATTACCCAGTAAGATTAAGCCGATAAGTCGATCGGGACGACCTAATAATTGGCCTGCACGTTTAGCACCAGGATGGCCTTCTTGTTCTAAATGACGCAAACGATATTGATTCAAAGACATCAATGCGGTTTCAGAGCTTGAAAAAAAAGCTGAAAAAACGATTAAAATGAATAAGATAAAGAATAAAAGGGTTAGAGATGTGCTTTCGAGCATGATGTGTTTTTGTAAATGCCTATGATTGAGACAAAATAAATTCAAACACGAATTTGCTACCAAAATAAGCTAAAACTAGAAATAAAAACCCGACCAAAGTCCATTTTATGGCAGTTTTCCCTCGCCAACCGTATTGCCAACGTCCCCAAATTAAAGTGGCAAATACGCACCAAGCAATCAATGATAACACCGTCTTATGGACAAGGTGTTGAGCAAAAATATCCTCAAGAAAAACGAAACCTGTTATTAAGCCAATTGTTAGCAAGATAAAACCGCCAATAATCAATTGAAATAGGCTCGTTTCCATTGATTGTAAGGGCGGCAATTGCCGCATGATACCGCCTAGTTGGCGTTGACGTATCTGTTGTTCTTGAACTGCTAAAACGATAGCCTGTATGGCGGCCAATGTGAGCAGGCTATATGCGGTTAGAGACAATAAAATATGCCATTCTAATGCTGGAGAAGACAATCCTTCTGTAGGAACAGAAGGCACACTTGATTTAAGAATCAGCGTCAAAGCGACGAGAGGATAAATCAAAATACCGGGGTGGGCTGCATTCCCTTTTAAACCTAATAAGTAGGCAACGAATGCCATAATCCAAGCTGCGATTGTCATTGTGCTAAATAAGCTAACATCCCAACCACCGGCAGTGTGCATAGTGAAGATGATATCAGCACCATGAAAAATCAACGCGAGTACGGTCAACAAGCCCACAGGTAAAGCCAGTGAGTGTGATTTGCCTTCTTGTACAAAATGGCGAATCAAGGTCACACTACAAACGAGATAGAGCAATAAGGCAAGAGAGTTTGCAATAGCCATTAATAGCGTTCCATGTCACACAGTAATATAAGGGTCATATCAACATGATAAACGATGTAATCATGACCGTACTAATATATCAGTTATAATTAACATTAACGTATCACTCGATACAAACAGATGAATAACAAGGTGAACCATGTTTGATAGTTTAAGCGACCGCTTAGGAAGTACATTACAAAAACTGCGTGGCCAAGGCCGGTTAACAGAAAGCAACATCAAAGATAGCTTGCGTGAAGTGCGCATGGCATTACTTGAAGCTGACGTGGCATTATCGGTTGTAAAAGCGTTTATAGATCGTGTCAAAGAACGTGCGATGGGGCAAGGCGTACTACGTAGCCTGACGCCCGGCCAAGCGCTCATTAAAGTGGTTAATGATGAATTAGTTGCCGTTATGGGTGAGGCTAACGAATCGCTAAACCTGAATATGCAACCACCGGCGGCGATCCTAATGGCGGGTTTACAAGGTGCAGGTAAAACGACCAGTGTGGCCAAATTGGCAAGATGGCTAAAAGAAAATCAGAAGAAATCAGTGATGGTGGCGAGTGCTGATGTTTACCGTCCTGCCGCTATCGAACAATTAAAAACGCTGGCGAATGAAGTAGAAGCAACTTTCTTCCCAAGTGATATTAGCCAAAAGCCGGTCGATATTGCCAAAGCAGCTGTGGCAGAAGCCAAACTGAAATTTATCGATGTTGTTATTATTGATACAGCCGGTCGCTTAGCGATTGATGAAGAAATGATGGCTGAAATTAAACAGCTTCATAATGCCATCAACCCGATTGAAACTTTATTCACCGTCGATAGTATGACGGGGCAAGATGCGGCGGTAACAGCCGAAGCCTTTAATCAGGCATTGCCGCTGACAGGCATAATTTTGACCAAGACAGATGGTGATGCCCGGGGTGGTGCGGCACTATCAATTCGTCATATTACGGGCAAGCCCATTAAATTTATGGGCGTCGGTGAAAAAACAACCGCTTTAGAACCCTTCCATCCGGATCGGGTGGTATCACGTATTTTGGGTATGGGTGATGTCCTATCGCTGGTGGAAGAAGCCCAGCAGAAAATTGACCAAGGCTCAGCTGAAAAATTGGCCAATAAGCTGAAGAAAGGGAAAAAATTTGATTTAGAAGATTTCCGCGATCAGCTACGTCAAATGGAAAATATGGGCGGAATTGGTTCGATGATGGATAAATTACCGGGTATGGCAAATATTCCGGCTGCTGCGAAACAACAAGTGAACGACAAAGAGTTAAGCAGGTTAGAAGCGATTATCAACTCAATGACAATTAGAGAACGCCAGCGACCAGATATCATCAAAGGTTCACGTAAAAGGCGTATTGCAGCGGGCTGTGGCATGCAAATTCAAGATGTAAACAGGTTGTTAAAGCAGTTTACTCAAATGCAAAAAATGATGAAAAAAATGAGCCAGAAAGGCGGCATGGCCAAGATGATGCGTGGTTTAGGCGGCCGTTTTCCATCAGGCGGCGGTATGCCTTTTTAGAACAAGTCTAATTTAGGCTTTTCAAACGCAAGATAAGTGCGTAGGATGTTTCTGTTTTTCGGTCCAGTTTTAAACAGGCAGTAATATGGTCACAATTAGAATGTCTCGCAGTGGTGCTAAGAAGCGCCCTTACTATAATGTTGTAGTCGCAGATTCACGTAACAAACGTGATGGCCGTTGCATCGAGCGTGTTGGTTTTTTTAACCCACTGGCCCAAGGCCAAGAAGAAACATTACGTTTGGATTTGGAACGTATTACACATTGGATCAACTTAGGCGCACAGACATCAGAACGTGTTGCTAGCTTGGTACTAAAAGCACAGAAATCAGCATAGATAGGTCTTAAGGGTTCAGTATGGCGACTGCTGAGGAGTTTGTCCCGATTGGTGAAATTGCCGGTGTCTTTGGGATTAAGGGATGGATGAAAGTCTTTTCATACACCGACCCCAGAAACAATATATTAAGTTATTCACCACTTTATCTTTCAGTGAAAGGGGAGTGGGTTGAAGCGAAAGTGTCCAAGGGACGTGTACATGGTAAAGGCGTTGTCATTGCATTAGATAATGTGACAAACCCTGAGCAAGTTTTACCATTAATTGGCACCGCTTTGGCAATAAAAAAAGAACAATTAAAGCCAACTGATTTAGACGAGTTTTATTGGTCAGAATTAACAGGCTTAGCAGTGATTAATTTGGATAAGGGAGTGTTAGGCCAAGTTGATAGCTTAGTAGAAACGGGTGGACATGATGTGCTCGTGGTAAAAGACAAAGAACAAAAGACGCAGCGGTTAATTCCTTTTGTACTGGAAGACATCGTTAAAAAAGTTGACTTAGATAGCGGGTTTATTGAGGTTGATTGGGAAAGTGATTACTGAGGTAACAAGAACGTGCGCATTGGTGTAGTGTCATTGTTTCCTCACATGTTTGATGCAATAACGGAATATGGCGTAACGGGCCGGGCAGTAAGAGATGGCTTGTTAAAGCTAGATTATTGGAATCCACGTGATTTCACGCAGGATAAGCATAAAACAGTAGATGATAGGCCTTATGGTGGCGGCCCTGGCATGGTGATGAAAGTTGAGCCATTGCAACACGCTATCCAAGCTGCAAAACAGCAGCTAGGCCCGCAGACGAAAGTGATTGCGTTGTCGCCGCAAGGTCGACGACTAGATCAAAAAGGTATGCAAGAATTGGCAACAAGAGAAGCAATGATCTTCGTTGCAGGACGTTATGAAGGTATCGATGAACGTCTGATAGAACAAGAGATAGGTGAGGAATGGTCAATAGGTGACTATGTTCTCAGCGGGGGAGAGCTTGCCACCATGGTGATGGTTGATGGTATGGCAAGGTTATTACCTGGTGTGTTAGGTGATGAAGAGTCGGCGCAACAAGATTCTTTTATGGCGGGTCTATTAGACCACCCACATTACACACGACCAGAACAATTGGCAGATCAGACTGTGCCTAGTGTGTTATTAGGCGGTGATCATAAGGCGATACGTGATTGGCGTCTTAAACAGTCGATCGGTCGAACGTGGTTAAGGCGACCTGACTTATTAGCAGTGATGACACTGGATGATGAGCAGACCGCATTGTTAGAACAATTTATTGCCGAGTGGCAAGAAGAGCAGTAGGAATTTAGGAGTAGAACAATGAGTAATATTATTGAGCAGCTAAATGCTGAACAAATGAGACAGGACATTCCTGCATTTTCTTCAGGTGATACCGTTGTAGTAAAAGTGAAAATTAAAGAGGGTGACCGTGAGCGTGAACAAGCCTTTGAAGGCGTTGTTATCGCAAAACGTAATCGCGGTATTCATTCAGCTTTCACAGTACGTAAAATCTCAAATGGTGTTGGTGTTGAGCGTGTTTTTCAAACGCATAGCCTAGCCATTGCAAGTATAGAAGTGATTCGTCGTGGTGATGTTCGCCGCGCTAAATTGTATTACTTGCGTGGATTGACGGGTAAAGCAGCACGTATTAAAGAAAAACTATCTTAAGTCTAATACAAGCCGAAGAAGGCGCGTTAAGGATAATAAAAAGGGCGTTGATGTTAATAGCAACGCCCTTTTTTGTGCCAGTAAGTTAAGTCTATTTTCGGTATGATGGAGTGATGACAGAATCACAACAGATAGTCCTGACTCTACCCAATGGGCCAATAAAGCAATTATTACTGGTGGTCAAGGACGACAAGTTGCAAAGTATTTCGATGAATTTTGAGCAGCAAGCGATAACAGCGTCATCCGCTACGATACCTGCACAATTAAGTGCTATTACGCAGCAACTGTGTCAATATAGCAAACAAGCTCATAATAAATGGTCTATCGATTTACCCGAGTCAGGTACTAAATTCCAGCGACAAGTTTGGCGCTATTTACAAACCATTCCCATGGGCACAACCCAAAGCTATGGTGAAGTGGCAAAAGCCCTTAATAGCTCAGCAAGAGCAGTCGGCAATGCCTGTCGTGCTAACCCTTATTTATTAGTTGTACCCTGTCATCGCGTGGTTAAAAGTAACAATACCGGGGGCTTTGGGGGCAAAGCTGATGGTGAAGTAATTGCGATAAAGCAGTGGTTATTGGCACATGAAAGACAATAATGCTGCTGACTCCCCAGCTTATTTACAGCCTTTTTTAGATAGTTTGTGGTTAGAGTCGGGCTTGAGCAAAAATACCGTTGAAGCTTACCAACGAGACTTATTAGCCTTTTCAGCTTGGCTAAGCCAAGATGACATTAGTTTATCAGCAGCAACGCGTGACGATATCTTACGTTATCAAGGTGTGCGCTTACGAGAAAGTCGCAAAGCGCGCAGCGAAGCACGCCTATTATCGAGCCTAAGACGTTTTTATCGTTATCTGTGCCGTGAAGAAATACGTGAGTCGGATCCAACAACACAAATCGAATCCCCGCGGCTAGGTCGTCCTTTACCTGAGGGGCTAACCGAACAAGAGGTCGAAAAACTATTAGAGCAACCTGATACCGAACAGAATCTAGGACTGCGTGATAGAACCATGTTAGAAGTCCTCTATGCGACTGGCTTACGCGTGTCTGAATTAGTGACATTGACTATTGAGCAATTGAATATGCGTCAAGGCTTAATCCGTTGTGTGGGTAAAGGCAATAAAGAGCGCTTAGTGCCTTTAGGTGAAGTAGCATTAGATTGGCTGCAGCAATATCTAATAGAGGCGAGACCCATCTTAATATTAGGCCATTTTAGCGAAGACCTCTTTCCAACTCGGAGAGGTAAAGCCATGACACGGCAAGCATTTTGGTATTTGATCAAGCGTTATGCGCAACAAGCTGAGATCGAAAAGCATTTATCTCCGCATACTTTGCGTCATGCCTTTGCCACGCATTTACTCAATCACGGTGCTGATCTACGTGTCGTACAGTTATTATTAGGTCATTCAGATTTATCAACCACGCAAATCTATACCCATGTAGCACGTGAAAGGCTGAAATCACTTCACGAAAGTCATCATCCTAGGGCCTAGCAGTGATAAAATCATCGCATTACAGAATTAAGAGGAAAATATAATGCCGGCATTTGATATCGTTTCTGAAGTCGACCAACATGAACTGACCAACGCCGTTGATCAGGCAAACCGAGAATTAGCGAATAGGTTTGATTTTCGTGGTAGTGATGCCAAAGTTGAGCAATCAAGCAAAGTGTTGACCCTGTTTTCTGACAGCGATTTTCAATTAGATCAGTTACAGGATATTTTGCGAATGAAATTGGTCAAACGAAAAATAGAAGTCAGTTGCTTGGAAGTCAAAGACTCCGTCGGTCAAGGAAAAATGCGCAAGCAAGACATTATAATACGGGAAGGTATTGATAAGGATTTGTCTCGAAAGATCGTCAAGTTAGTGCAAGAAAGCAAAATTAAAGTGCAAGTGGCAGTGCAAGGAGAAAGCGTCCGTGTTACAGGTAAAAAACGGGACGATTTACAACAAGTAATGGCTTTATTACGGGGCAATGACAGTTTAGAAATGCCTTTACAGTTTAATAATTTTAGAGATTAAAAAGGATCCACAATGTTAAAACGTTATCTGGCCTTATTGGCCCTATTCACATGGACGGGTCTTGCACATGCAGAGGCGGCATTAAAAGCCAAACTTGAAGCATTATTACCGAGCATGGTGGTAGAAAGTCTGGCGCCACTAGAGAACACGGGTCTTGTAGAAGCAATTGTAGATGGGCAAGTCGTTTACTTTTCTAAAGATGCACGATACGTTTTTCAAGGTGATGTGATTGCATTAGACACACGCCAAAATATTACTGAGGCCAAACGTGCAGGTATTAAGAAGCAAACATTAGCGGCGCTAAATGAGGACGATATGATCGTGTTCGAGTCGGAAAAAACAGAACATACATTGACTGTTTTCACAGATATTGATTGTGGTTATTGCCGTAAATTTCATCAACAAATGTCAGAATATAATGATTTAGGGATTAAAATTCGCTATATGGCCTTCCCACGTTCAGGACTAAATTCTGATTCTTTTAATAAAGCAGTGAATGTTTGGTGTGCGAAAGATCGACAACAAGCGATGACAGATTCAAAGTTAGGTAACAGCCTTAAAAATGAAACGTGTGATAATCCAGTAGCAGCACAATTTGAAGCTGGGCGTCGTTTAGGCGTAACAGGAACACCGACGCTATTTTTAGAGTCCGGTGAATTATTACCTGGCTATATCCCACCGAAGCGTTTAAAGGAGGTTTTAGATAAAAAAGCCTAAATCAGACGTAATATTAACGCAGTCTCTGGGCTGCGTTGATCAAATAACTGTAATTGATAACCATCAAACAATATAAAGCTAGGTGTATGTTGCCAGTCACCTAAAACGACCCGGTAAGCCTCATTATCTAAGTTATGGATAGCAGGTCGATGGGTATGCCCATGAACTAAGTATTGGACATGGTACTTTTCCATCACTCGGCCAACTTCATCATGATTGACGTCCATGATCATGGACGTTTTGTGTTGCTTTTGTTCACGACTTTTTTGCTTAATTTTATCTGAAATATCTTGACGGTAGCTGGCAGGTAAAAATAAGAAACAGCATTGCAAGAAGCGGTTGCGACTCCAACGTCGATATCGTTGATAGCTGACATCATCAATACATAAACTATCTCCATGCATTAATAAAACAGCCTGGCCTGCTAAATTAATTTTAGTAGGATCAGTAAGCAATGACATACCGCAGCGTTTGGCAAAGGCTTTACCGATCATGAAATCACGATTACCGACCATCAGGTAAGTACTGATGCCAACTTGATTTAATGCTATTAACTGGTTAACCAATGGCTCAAATTCATCAGGGACAATATCATCACCTAACCAAGTATTAAACAGGTCGCCAAGAATGTAAAGCTGATCGATATTGGGCGCTTGTTGCACTAAAAAGTTGACAGTCAGCTGGATCAACTCTGGTTGAGTTGGGCTCAGATGTAAATCTGATATAAATAAAGTCGACATAAATAGAGTAGCCCCTTAAAGGGTAATGCCAAGAGGGGCGTAATATTCAAAATTAGTCGAGAACAGTCGCGTTTTGAATCACGACATTGTCACTCGGGACGTCTTGATGATGACCACGTGAACCGGTGCTGACAGCACGAATATCATCGACAATATCCATGCCTTCTACAACATGGGCGAAGACAGCGTAGCCCCAGGCATCACGGTTCTCAGCGCGGAAGTTGAGGAAGTCATTATCAACCGTATTGATGAAAAACTGGGCTGTGGCTGAATGCGGATCGCCTGTTCTTGCCATGGCAAGTGAGCCACGAACATTAGTTAAACCATTATTGGCTTCATTTTCAATTGTGTCATTGACCGGTTTTTGATCAAAATTTTCATCAAAGCCGCCACCTTGCACCATAAAATCTTTGATGACGCGGTGGAAAATAGTACCATCATAAAAGCCACTTTCGACGTAGTTTATAAAGTTGGCGACTGTATTAGGCGCTTTGTCAGCATCAAGTTCGATGATGATATCACCATGAGAAGTAGAGAGTTTAACTTTTGGCAAAGCATTGCCTCCTTGGGCATAAGCAGTAAATGAAATAAGAGCGAAAAACAGTGGTGCCAAGTAACGAAAAAACAGTTTCATGAAAATGAATCCAGTGATTAATAACAAAGTCGCTATGATAGTGTAAATAAGAGATTAAGTGGAGTGTTTTAAGCTACTTTTAAATTCCAACATCACGTAAAATATTCGCCATGCTGCAAATACATAATAGTTTAACCAAACAAAAAGAACGTTTTATTCCCATTGAGCCCGGTAAAGTCACACTTTATGTCTGCGGGATGACGGTCTATGACTTTTGTCATGTTGGCCATGCTCGAGTGATGGTTGTATTCGATGTTGTGACACGCTACCTAAAAGCGAGTGGCTATGATGTGACTTATATCCGGAATATCACGGATATCGATGACAAAATTATTGCAAGAGCTAATGAAAATAAGGAAACGATCCAAACACTGACCAAACGGTTTATTGCTGAAATGCACCAGGATTCCGATGCATTAGGCGTACAAAGACCGAGTGCCGAACCCAAAGCAACAGAAGCCATCGCTGAAATGTTGGTGATGATTGAAGTTTTAATAGCCAAAGGCTTAGCGTACCCAGCAGACAATGGTGATGTTTATTTCGATGTCAGTGAGTTCCCGGGTTATGGCAAATTATCTGGTCGGAATATTGATGAATTACGAGCCGGTGAGCGGGTTGCGATTAACGAAGCAAAACAGGATCCAATGGATTTCGTATTGTGGAAAGCAGCAAAACCAGAAGAGCCAGCATGGGACTCGCCATGGGGTAGAGGACGTCCGGGTTGGCATATTGAATGTTCAGCGATGTCGGCACACTGTTTAGGAGAACAGTTTGATATTCACGGCGGTGGGCAGGACTTACAATTTCCACACCATGAAAATGAAATAGCCCAATCAGAAGGTGCGCATGGTTGCCCATCTGTTAACTACTGGATGCACAATGGATTTGTTCGTATCGACGATGAAAAAATGTCCAAGTCATTGGGTAATTTCTTCACAGTCAGAGAAGTATTAGACAAGTATGCGCCTGAAGTAGTGCGTTATTTTATTTTAACCAGTCAGTACCGTAGCCCACTTAATTATTCTGAAGAGCAACTTGAGCAGGCTAAAAATGCATTGACCAAATTTTATAGCGCCCTGCGTGATATTGATATTGACAACACAGTTGATTGGCAGCAGGACGAAGAATATGGCGCTCGCTTTAAAGCCGCCATGGATGATGACTTTAATACTGCCTTAGCATTATCAGTGATGGCTGATGTCAGACAAGGGCTTAATAAAGCGCAAGAACAACAAAATGATCAGCAGTGTTATTTAGCAGGGTTATTAGTGGCATTTGGTGATGTGTTAGGTCTATTTCAGCAAAATGCAGCCTCTTTTTTAGCCGGAAATAGTGATGATATAGCTAAAATAGAAGACTTGATAACACAAAGAAATCAGGCCAGAACCGACAAAAACTGGGCAAAAGCGGATCAAGTTAGAGATGAGCTATTGGCAATGGCCATCATATTGGAAGATGCTGCAGGTAAAACGACCTGGCGTCGAGTGTAACTAGTTAACGGTTAATCAGTATGTAAGTTTTCAGCCGCATAAAAAGTGTTTTCTAATAATGTTGCCACGGTCATGGGGCCGACGCCACCGGGGACCGGACTGATCCAAGCTGCCTGTACTTTCGCAACATCAAATTCTACATCGCCCACTAATTTTCCGTTGGCTAATCGGTTAATACCGACATCAAGGACAACAGCACCCTGTTTAATCCAGTCGCCAGGAATAAAATGTGGTTTCCCTACGGCGACAACCAAAATATCTGCACGACGTACGTGAAATTCTAAATCTTTTGTCATACGATGACAAACGGTTGTAGTACAACCAGCAAGTAATAACTCTAGCGCCGTAGGACGGCCGACGATATTCGAAGCGCCAATCACAACGGCCTCTTTCCCCTTGAGGGTAATGCCCGATTTAGTCAACATCGTGATCATTCCTTTTGGAGTACAAGGACGAAGTTGAGGATTTCGTTGTGCTAAACGGCCAATATTATAGGGATGAAAACCATCGACATCTTTATGAGGGGAAATATGTTCAATGACATTCTCAGTATTAATATGAGAGGGTAACGGCAATTGCACTAAAATACCATCAATTTCATCATCATGATTAAGCTGCTCAATTAAGACTAGAAGTTCTGGTTCTTGACAATTTTCGGGTAAATCATAAGAGTCCGATTTGAAACCAATTTCTTCACAGCTGCGCCGTTTACTACCGACGTAGACTTGCGATGCTGGATCAGCACCGATTAGTACAACCGCTAAGCCTGGGCGACGTTTTCCTGCTTTCAACCGAAGGGCTGTCGCCACTTTTAAGTCTTGTTTAAGCGCTGAAGCAATCGCTTTACCATCGAGCAGTTGGGCAGTCATAAAACAGTTCCGAACAATCAAAACCAGTTATGGTCTCATGTTGTGTCTTAGACAGCAAAAAATATCGATTCAGGCATAGCGCAGTCTGGTAGCGCATCTGGTTTGGGACCAGAGGGTCGGGAGTTCGAATCTCTCTGCCCCGACCACTTCAAAATATACATCTTCGAACTATGATATTATGCGCCCGTAGCTCATCTGGATAGAGCATCGGCCTTCTAAGCCGAGGGTAACAGGTTCGAGTCCTGTCGGGCGCACCATTTTTTTCATCAGGTTGTTAGTTTAAATGGTTTTGGCTCCCTAGTCTCCTGTAGACAGGTTAGACTTATAGATATTCAAAATGTTTAAGGATTGACATAATTTCCATATTAAAAATGATCGATCTATCTGCTATTTCACACTGGTTTTTAACGCGTCCGAGAAAATCCAAACGTATTATCATATTAGTAGTTGATTTTATTGCGGTTATGACATCACTTTGGCTTGCTTTCTCGCTTCGCTATAGCACGCTTTATCAACCGCCTACGGAGCAGTTATGGGTGTTTCTATTAGCCCCCATTATTGCAATTCCAATATTTATCAAATTCGGCTTATACCGTGCGATTATTCGCTATCTAGGTATGCGGGCAATATGGACAGTGATACAAGCTATTTCCTTATATATTATCGTCTTCGCGGTTATTGTCTTATTGGCCGGATCAGATTTAACGGGTGTTGTACCAAGAACAGTGTATGGAATTAACCTGCTGATATTGCTTGCTTTTATTGGCGGTAGCCGACTTGTCGCACGCTGGTGGTTTTCTCAATATAATGACGCAAACTCAGGTGCAGCATCACAACATTTTCGTGCTTCGCCGGTACTGATTTATGGTGCAGGTGATGCAGGTGCCCAACTGGCTGTTGCGCTTAGAATGGCAGGACAGTTGAGACCTGTTGGGTATATCGATGATGATGGAAGCCTCATCGGACAACAAGTTGGCGGGTTGACGATCTACCCACTCGTTAAATTAAACCATTTGATAGAAAAGTATCATGTCATTGAAGTATTACTGGCAATTCCTTCTGTCTCGAGGCGCCGGCGTAATACTATTATCGAACAGTTAGAGCCTTTTCCTGTCCATGTTAGAACGTTGCCGAGTTTGAATGATCTTGCCAAAGGCACGGTCAGGGTTACAGATGTACAGGAAGTGGATATAGCTGACTTATTAGGCAGAGATCAGGTGCAACCGGTTGACGATCTATTAAGTGCAAATATCACACAGAAAGTGGTCATGGTGACAGGCGCTGGGGGCTCGATAGGGTCAGAGCTATGTCGCCAAATTATTAAATTACAGCCAATAGCGCTTATTTTGTTGGAGTTGAATGAATTTAATTTATATCGTATTGAGCAAGAATTAAGAGGATTAACGATCGAGATAACTCCGATATACGCCATTCTTGGTTCTGTATTAAATCAACAAAGAATAGAAGCGGTCTGCAAGCGCTTCAAGGTCCAGACAATTTACCATGCTGCTGCTTATAAACATGTACCAATGGTTGAGCATAATACCAGTGAAGGTATTCAAAATAACGTGTTTGGAACACGAAGCTGTGCTGAAGCGGCCATTGCAGCGGATGTCGAAACATTTGTTTTAATTTCAACAGATAAGGCGGTTAGACCGACCAATACAATGGGTGCAAGTAAGCGTCTAGCAGAATTGATATTACAAGCATTAGCACAAGATGATGTGTTGAAAGGCAAAACACGTTTTACCATGGTACGGTTCGGTAATGTATTGGGTTCATCAGGTTCTGTTGTGCCTCTTTTCCGGCAACAAATTGCTAATGGTGGCCCGATTACAGTCACCGACCCAAGAATTATTCGTTACTTTATGACGATTCCTGAAGCAGCAGAGTTAGTAATTCAAGCTGGTGCAATGGGAGAAGGTGGAGATGTTTTTGTGCTCGATATGGGGGAGCCTGTCCGAATTTTAGATATGGCGAAACGTATGATCCACTTGAGTGCCCACCATGAAAAAGATGCTGATAACCAAGATGGTGATATCGAAATTACATATACAGGCTTGAGACCTGGTGAAAAATTGTATGAAGAATTATTGATAGGCGACAAAGTATTAGATACCGAGCATCAAAAAATTTTGCGATCCCAAGAGCTTATTATTGCCTGGACAGATCTGGAAGTTATATTGGCAAGTTTAACTCTGGCAATCGAGCAAAATGATTGTCATGCGATAAGGCATATTTTGACCGAAACTATTGATGGATTTGAACCTCAATGCGCGGTTGAAGATTGGTTAAAATAACAGGGTAATCAAAGTGTTGGGATTAATTACTGAAGTTATTATTCCTAACCCTGTATAATTTGGCAATTACTAAATATTGAGTAGGACTGTTGTTGTGTGTGGAATAGTAGGCGGCATTGCAGAAAGGAACTTAACTCCTATTTTATTAGAGGGATTAAGGCGTTTAGAATATCGTGGCTATGATTCATCAGGCATAGCCCTACTAAACACAGAGACAGGAATTCAACGTGTCAGGGCCTTGGGTAAAATTAAGGCATTAGAACAAAAAATAGCAAATGAAACGTCGTCCTTTACGGGTAACATTGGCATAGCGCATACACGTTGGGCTACCCATGGTGCGCCAGCTGAAAACAATGCTCACCCCCATATTTGTAATGGTAGTGTGGCTATTGTCCATAATGGCATTATCGAAAACTACGAATTGTTAAAGCAAGAACAATTAGCCAATAACTATCAATTTACATCTGAAACAGATACGGAAATAGTTGCACATGAAGTGCATCATCAATTGCAATCACATGATTCATTATTTGATGCGGTTAAAACCGCTGTAAAACGGTTTAAAGGGGCATACGCGTTGGGTGTTATTTCAAGCGATGACCCCAATACTCTCATCGCCGCTCGGAAAGGGTCACCGTTAGTAATTGGCGTGGGTATTGGCGAGCATTTTATTGCCTCCGATGTGTCAGCATTACTACCAGTGACCCGACGTTTTACTTTTTTAGAAGATGGTGATATTGCCGTTATCACAAAAGAAAGTGTCAGCATTTTTGATATATCAGGTCAGAAAGTAGAGAGAGAACAGAAAGAATCAAATTTGTCCGTTGAGAGTGTTGAACTCGGTCATCACCGCCATTACATGCATAAAGAAATTTATGAGCAACCGCAGGCGGTTATCGATACTTTAGTTGGTAGAACTCAACATGATAACGTCATCCCTGCTAGTTTTGGTCAAGATGCCGAAGCTGTCTTCAAGCAAATAGAGGCAGTACAAATTATTGCTTGTGGTACCAGTTACCATGCCGGAATGGTCGCAAAATACTGGTTTGAAGATATAGGCCAATTGCCATGTCAAGTGGAAGTAGCCAGTGAATACCGTTATCGAAACCCCGTTATTCAAAATAACACATTATTTATCACGTTAAGCCAATCAGGTGAAACAGCAGACACCTTGGCTGCACTTCAGAAAGTAGTGCAGATGCGTAATGAAATGACGTCATCTGAACAGCACGACAAAGTGCTCATTCCCACACTGGCCATTTGCAATGTAGCAGAAAGCAGCTTAACCCGGGAGTCAGACTTCGTTTGTTTAACCCATGCAGGGTCTGAAATTGGCGTCGCTTCGACAAAAGCCTTCACAACACAATTGGTGGTACTAGCTGTGTTAGTGATCACAATAAGCCGTGTTAAAAAACGGATTGATGCCACACGAGAAAAGGCGATTGTGACTGGCCTTCAGCAGCTGCCATCACTGATTACTAAAGTACTATCACATGAAGACATTATTGAAAAAATTGCCGAAGACTTCTCAGATAAACAGCACGCTTTATTTTTAGGTCGTGGCACGATGTACCCCATCGCAATGGAAGGGGCACTAAAGCTAAAAGAAATTAGTTATATCCATGCCGAGGCCTATCCAGCCGGAGAATTAAAGCATGGCCCATTGGCGTTAATCGATGAGAATATGCCGGTCATAGCTATTGCGCCACATGATGATTTGTTAGAAAAATTAAAATCTAATTTACAAGAAGTCAAAGCTCGTGGCGGCCAAATGATTATCTTTGAAGATGAAAGCTCTGACATCGATCCTGAAGAAGGCATGCGAGTCATTAAGGCAACAACGAATGTTGGCCGGATAACAGCACCAATCGTTTTTAATATTGCATTGCAGCTACTGAGTTATCACGTTGCTTTGATCAAAGGGACGGATGTCGATCAGCCTCGAAATTTGGCGAAAAGTGTTACTGTCGAGTAATGATGCTAAAGGTTTTAAATTACTTTATTTACCTTGGTTATAAGTTTCTACGAACATCAGTCGTTGGGTATCGCCTCCTTATAAAAATTTTAAGGCGGTTGGACAAGTTAAGTGGAGGTACTTTTACTGTTTTTAATGTAATAGATATTCTGCCTGTTCCTCGAGGTGCGGGCTATTTTCTGCCTAAAAACCTTTCTCTTAAAGAGCTGTTTGAAACATTTAATTCGCGAGGTATACGTTATGTTGTTTTGCGATGGTTTGAGAAGTTACCCGGGGAAGACTCAGTAGACGATGTAGATATATTAATACATAAAGATGATATTAAATTATTAAAAGGGGTGTTTTCAGCGAGAATAGGTCGTATAGCATTTGATGTTTATACAACATCTGCCTGTTACGGTTTCATGTACAAAAACTTACCTTATTACCCGCCTTATTTAGCGGCAGAAATTATTAAATCTCGACAACTGAATAAGAATGGTATTTATGTACCATCGCCGGATAACTACTTTTTTAGCTTAGCGTATCATGCGCTATATCACAAATCAGATGGCGCCACTTTGAATGTTGATGTCCAGAAAGAATCTAAATATACCAAGAAGCTTGCAGAATTATCGACCCATGTAGGCTTTTCACAGAAATTAAGTTTTGAGACATTAAATGGTTTTTTAGTTGAGAAAGGTTGGGCTCCTCCATTTGACACATTCAGGAGGATTGCTTCTGGTCATGAAGCATTGAAAAAATATATCCCAGAAACCCAAGAAATTACCAAGCCAGACTTATTAACTTTCGTTATAAGAAGCTCAGCAGTAGAAAGAAAACAAGTAGATTCTATTATCGACTTACTAAAATCATTTAGACTAGAAATCATACATGTCTGTGATGTCGAGATTGAGGGTGATTCATCGAGTGAGAAATTGATACGAGGGGGTGAATGGGGTAGTGAAGATTTCCCATATTGCCAAGATGGTGGTGGTCCGGCTTATATAGTTGTGACTGTAGATAAGCACCCGCAACATCTTGAAGTGGCTGAACATACAAGGTATCCATTCATAAAGAATAAGCATGCCCTTCTAAAACATAAGATACGTGATGAATTGAATGAATTCAGGGTTTGTGGTAAATGGTCAAATATGCTGCATTGTAGTGATGATATTTTTGAGGCACTAGATTACATTTCAGTTTCATGTCCGAGTATTTTTGATAACTTATTTCAACATTACCCAAGCTTTAGGCCTTATTGGAAAAAATTAGAAGAGTCTAAGATAATCGAGGCCATTTCAATAGAATCTGAGCCTGGCAGAATGAATAAGGTAAGTTAGGTTTGTCGATATTATTATTTACATCACCGCAAGCAAAAGGAGGGGAGATCACTGAATTTATTGTTAAGACAATGGAGTTATATGGTTTTCAGTCATGGTGTGTACTTAATATCTCACAAGAAGATGAAGCTAGGATAAAGAGTTACTTTGTTCCTAGTTTAAGAGGGAAAGGGCTCTTTTCGAGCTCATATGAAAATTACCATATTAATTCGATCATTGTGGCTTACGATTTAGCGGTAACTCCTCCTTCATTTACTCAGAAAAACCTATACCCAAAGATCGACAATGCGAGATTATTATTGTTTGCATACCAGTTTAATAAATCTACTCTAGACGGTTTTCAAATTACTGACGTACAGGAGAGAGTTTGGTTTACACAAAACAATGAAATTTCTCGATTATGTCTTTCTCAAATATGCCCAGATCTAATCCCGAAGCTTGACCAAACTATTAAACAATATAAACAAGAATTGGAAAGCGAATATAAAGTTATTAAGGATTTAACACGGACAGGTTGTTATTCAAGAGTTTACCTAATTGAATTTGAAGGGAAGTATGCAATAGAAAAAATATATCGCCCGAGCAGCACTAAAAAATTTGAACGTGAAAAATTTGCATATGAGGTCTTAGCTGAAAAAGTTGAAGGAATCCCTAACGCTTTGTCGATAGGGGAACGATCTTTCATTCTTCCATTTATTGACGAAGAAAAGCCATTTAATTCCAATGGCTTAAGGTTGTTATCGTTAAATACGTCGGTCAAAGTCTTAACGATACTACAAGAGGTTTATGAGCAAGGGTATGCCGTTATTGACTGTCACGCAGGGAACTGTTTATTCGGACGTGATGGATCTGTTTGGATGATTGACTACGAATTTTTATATCACTATAAAGATGTTCCCGTCGAGTTTCTTCAGAGTTATGACATTGTAGGAATTCCTGAGGGTTTTAGTGATGATACCCCACCTGGTCACCCAAGATATTTACAAGTGCCTTGGTTAAATGATTTTGGTGTTAGGCCGGGAAGAGTATTAAGCGGTGATCATTGGGCTATTCAGATACATAGACTTTTCTTTTGGACCAGCAAAGTTTTACCGAGGTTTTTATTTCGAAAAATCAGGTCGGGCTATAGATTGATGCTATCGATATTATGTTTCTCACTAAGAAAATATATCCCAAATATAGAAAAATGTTTGTATTTTAAGATGAGGCCATAAATTGGCAAAGGAATTAAAAGCGGGTGGGATATATTCCTTTATTGGACTAGCTCAGACTTTAATGTGGATAATATTATTACCGATACATACACACTATCTAACACAAGAAAACTATGGCCTTATAGCGTTATGTACTGCGACAGTAGCTGGGTTAGCGACTGTCTTAGAGCTTGGGTTGAGTAGAGCTGTTGCCCATACGAGATTTTTAAATAGAAACACTTCATCAACACTAAAAAGTGAATTGGTAACACCGATAAAATTTTTATTGTTAGCTGCCTTCATAATATCAAGTGCTGTACTAATGATAGCGTTATCAGGTATTGTTTTTACCAGCGAACTGTCCTTTCCTATCGTCCTTCTAACAGTGTCCTCTGCAGTTGCTTTACCAATCATTCGCGTTTATGGTGAAGCGTTAAAAATGCAGGCCGAGTTTAAACAATATGCAAAATTAATGTTGGCCGTGGTGTCTGTTAACTTAATTGGTAACTTGTGGTTTGTCGTTGTGATGGGAATGGGCCCAGATGGAGTTCTTTTAGCATTAGCACTGGCAAATTGGTTGGGTGTGATTATGGTCACTCTTTCTTTAGGAAAGTATTTCTTTACACCGATTGATTGGGCTCAATTAAAGAAAGAATTGATGTATGGAGTGCCTTTAGTGCCGCACTTTTCGGTTGGTGCTTTTTTACCTCTTATCGAACGTAGTTTGCTCAGTGTTTTTATTAGTTTGAATGCGGTAGGGATTTATGCGGTTGCGGCATCACTTGCTAATTTGATGACGATAATAACGACCTCGATAACAACAGCATTAAGGCCTAGAACTTTTTACTTACTTGAAAAAGGACAAACCCAGACTTTAAACAGACTTATGTTTTTAACGATTTTCGGCTTTGCTTTATTGGCCATTTTAGGGGCACTAATATCAGAATTTTTTGTCACTTTAATCATAGATAAACAATTCCATGATGCCTGGCTTATAGTACCGTTACTTTTACTAAGACAATTAGTTTATGGAATATATCAATTTGTAGCGTCGGTTTTTTATTATGTAAGAGCAGGAACAAAGAAATTAATATTAGTATCAATGACATCCTTACTGTTATTGGTGTTGCTCAGTACTTTATTGATTCCGTACTATGGCATAGCGGGAATGGCATATGCCTCTGTTTTCGCTGCAGTAAGCTATTTATTGACAGCACTTTTTTGGGGTAAAAGTTTGCATAGTATGCAATGGTCTAAAGTAAGTATTTTTAGCATTATTGTATTTGGTACAGTATTTATACAAGGTGCATTTTTGTCTGTGGAAATCAGAATCGTGGAATTAGGGTTGGTTGTAATTGCTTTGCTCTACAGTATAAAAAAATTATACGGAATGTTGACAACAGTCTAGGATGAGTCTTTTTAGGTATTCGGTGATGAAGAGGTTGGGAATTGGCATTTTCGTATTTTAAGCGGGAGTAAACTAAGGCTTAGATGTATAATCATCCTGGATTAATTTTAAGCGGTTAGTTTAGTTAATATGAAGAAAAGGTTTGAAGTACTGGATGCTTTTAGAGGGCTATGTGCCCTTGCGATTGTAGTATTTCATATGAATTTGATTGGCTCTATCACAGAACTTGATTTTTTAGGGGAAGTTCTATTTTTGTAGAGTTCTTTTTTGTTTTAAGTGGGTTTGTTTTAGCTCATGGTTATGGTTTTAAAGAAGACCTCAGTTTTTATAGATTTATGAAGGCTAGGTTTTTTAGAGTATATCCATTACATTTCTTTATGTTTATGGTCTTTATTTTATTGGAGTTTGGTAAGCTCTTTGCTTATAAGTTTAGCGGGCTTCTTTTCAATAATGAGCCATTCACAGGGAGTAGCGCCGTTGACGGAATTATACCTAATTTATTGTTAATTCAATCACGGACTCCATTTACGAATCATCTTACATTTAATTACCCCTCCTGGAGCATTAGTATAGAGTTTTATATGTATGCGCTACTCTATGCATCTATAGTGATATTTAAGACTAACCGAGTTGCTGCTTGGTTTATGATATCGTTAATAGCATTTTTTCTAATCTATACAGGTTCAGAGTTGCTAGTCTCTCAGGTCTTGGTAGGGCTTTCGTGTTTTTTTGGTGGGGCTGTTACCTACGTAATATATAAAAAAGTATCACCGTTAAAGCTTTCTTACTTTTTAGGAAGCGTTATTGAGGGCTCATTGCTCATATCTGTAATATTGGTTGTCCAATCAACACTTGAGCATCGCTCTTTTTTGGCTCCGATAGTATTTTTCTTTACTATCTTATTTTTTGCTTTTGAGTCAGGGTCTTTTTCTAGCTTCCTTAAAATAAAATCGTTGCAATATATAGGGACACTATCATATTCAATATATATGACTCATGCAGCAATATTATTTTGTTTGATCTCAGCTGCAATGGTGCTCCAGAAAATCACAGGGTTTGAACTCGCGTTGAATTCAAATGGGGTGAGATTTCTAGACTTCGGAGGGGTGATGATAAACAATATTGTTATTATCATTATACTTTCACTGGTCATTTATATTTCGAACTTAACCTATAAATATGTTGAACTATATGGCCAAAAGCTAAATAAAAAATGATGTAGGATAGAATAAGAAAGTATTAATTACTCTGTTATATTGAAACTTTGAAAGGGGAGGGGCTGAGATTACAGATGGGGATAAAATGGGAATGAGAAGAGTACTCTACGCTCCGAATGTGCATCAAGGTGGGGGTAAAGTACTATTGATTTCGCTTATCAAAGCTTTGAAGGATGACGACGTTATCTTTGTACTTGATGAGAGATTGAGTATCGATGATAAGCTGTTGAAAAAAAATGTTTTTTTTGTTAAGACGGCGCTAATCTCTAGGCTTTGGTTAGAGTTAAGATTAAATCGATTAATTACTAAAAACACCTTGGTTTTATGTATGGGTAATTTACCACCGCTATTTATTAAGCATGGTATTCAAAAGGTGTTTGTTCAGAACCGTTACTTAGTTGAAGATATTCCTTTAACCTCTTTCCCTTTTAGGGTTCGAACTCGGATAAGACTGGAGCGCTGGTGGCTTCGATCCAGAGCTGCAAGAGTTGATAGCTTTATTGTTCAGACACCTACGATGCAAAGGTTGGCACAACATGCATTTGGAGTGGAAACAAAAACTCTCCCATTTTTATCGATGGAAACCCGTGAAGAGCCAGCTGTTGAGGGGGGAAAAAAGGAGACAAAATTTGACTTTGTATACATCGCTTCTGGCGAACCTCATAAAAATCATAAAATGCTAGTTTATGCCTGGATTGCATTATCAAAAGAAAGTATTTTTCCAAGACTTTGTTTGACCTTAGACCAAAAAATGTTTCCCAAATTATGTGATTGGATATTTTCAAAAATAGAAAACTATGATTTGAAAGTTTCTATAGTGGGAGAGTGCTCTCATGATGGTATATACAAAATATATCAACAATCTGGTGCTTTAATATATCCGTCCTTGCTGGAGTCTTTTGGCCTGCCTTTAGTTGAGGCAACATTGTCAGGATTACCCGTGTTGGCGAGTAATAAATCATATGTGACGGATGTTATTAAACCTTCAGCGGTCTTTGACCCGTATTCTTTTCAAGATATTGCTAATGCTGCTAGAAACTTTGATCGGACACCGTCATCTCTGGCGATTGAGCTATTAGAGGCAGAAGATTTTCTTGAATATACGTTTAAAAAGTAACTTGTACAGATACAAAAAAATTGTGATAATTTTGCGCGATCAAGGAGGATAATTCATAAAGCATACACTCAGATATCCGTTAGCTGCGGCGATCAATTTTTTTTCCACAATAGGCTTACTGATCATTTCAGGGCTCTTCGGAAAGGCAGAGTTGTCCGCGGAAATAGCTGTAATACAAGGGGCAATTATCGCCGTATTTTTCTCTTTATCTGGAAATGCACGTAATTTAATTTTATCGGATAAAACGAATAGAAGTGAAAATGGGATACTTAATTTTAGATTAATAGTGTTATTGCCTGTGATTTTTGGGGCATTCTATCTGGCAAAAAGTTTTATAGAGGTGCCAACGCTACTTATAATAGGCTTGATTTTAAGAAAATCCACCGAGTGGTTTGCAGAGATACAACTAGCAAGTAGAGAAAAAATAAATGACTTTTCGTTTGCGAATAAATATATCTTTGTCAATGCGTTCAGTTTTTTGGCTCTTCTGCTACAGTTTTCTTGGCCTACAGAAAATGGCTTCTACTATGTTTTATACCTTTGGGCGGTAACACCGCTTCTTTTTTTGTTACCGTATATTTATAGAACGGGCAATTCAAGAGAAGACGGCTTGGAGCTTATGAGGATCATTCCTCATCTTGGGTCGAGCACGATTATTGGCTCAACAACTTACATTTTCAGGTTATTAATAGTTTTATTAGCGGGAAAGGCTTTGGCTGGACAGATGTTCACCGCCTATGCCTTGGGTGGACTGGTTAGTGCGCTATATACTTATGCCTTAGGCCCAACAATAGTTTTACGAAATAAAGGTAATCCCTGGAGGACGATAGTCGCATTTGCCGCAGTATTTGTCCTATTCGGCGTAGCTTTAGTCTTGGTTTCAAGAGTAAGTGATATAAGTTTATATCCTCCTTTATTTATTAATGCGGTTGGTATCTCGGTTATAGGTGGTGGGGTAATGCTGCTAGCTCAGTACAAAAGATTACATATACTCCAAGTTTGTAAGCAAGATGTTTTTGTTCCAGATGCACTGGCGAATATTTTACTCTTATCGGCAATACCATTTGCATTCTATCTCTTCGGAGACAGATCCTTTAGCTTCTTCTTTTTATGGTCGGCAATAATTAACTTGATGTTTTATACGATGTTGTCGAGTAAAAAAAATGGGGTTAATGCATAGTGAGTCACTCTTCAGAGCAGCATAATTTATTCAATGTGTTTTTACTGCAAGCCATATGCTTATTTGTGTTTTTATTTCCTTTGTTCTTTCAGTTATCTGGTGCGGTGTTCACAGCTGAAGGGATGAACTTTAACTCACAAGGAAATTTGCTTCTCGTTCCCCTACCGATAGCTTCAGTGACATGTTTCATAGGAATAGTTGCTTTGATTCGCTTGGAAAAAAATCACTTTGGGGTGGGCTTTATTTTTTCTATGTTCATGTTAATGATGTTTAGCACGCTAGCATCAACAACAGTGCATGGGGATGCGGTATTAGCAAAATATATACTGTTGATACAGTTTTTGTTGCCAATGTTTGGTTTGGTACTGGGGTATTTATATTTAGAGCCAAGAACAGATTATCTGAAATTTGAAGCTATCGCATTATATGTGTTATTGATAATCATACCGTGTGAGGTGGTAGCAACTGTAATGGCGGAGACAGTTATATTAGTACCGTCATTATATCTCTTTAGTCTATATCAGCACCTACAATATTTGCCGGTTATTTTCGTCAGCTTATACTTCTTAGCGGTAGTGACACTTTTTGACAATAAAACGCTGAAATATATAATAATATTTTTGGCTCCATGGATGGGTGCATATATTGCTGCATCATTATCGATGATGACGATCTTGATGGCCGTAGTGTTAGGCGTAATCAGTTTAGTCACCTTGATATATCGAAGACAAAAAGTGAGTGCAATGCTATTGATGATTTTACTGGGGGTATCGTTTTTGAGTTATTACCCGTCGGTGAAACTAAATAGTACATATGCGCTAAAGTATGATTTGAGTATTGATAGCTCTGGTTCTGTTGCAAATAGGCTTGATTCAACTAATAACAACTTCGCTAAAGGAGAGGGTAAGAAGTTAATAGCTGAATATGAACAAGAAGTGAAAAGGATAAAGGACAAATATAGCCAATATGCGTTATATAGCTTACTGCCAAATAATATAAAAGAGCGGTTTATTTATTGGGATTTTTATGGTGGGGGTATTTTAGAAAGTCCAAAAGTATTTTTGTTCGGGCATAAAGATAGGCCTCAGCGTGATCTTTACCCTAGTGCCCATAATTATTACTTAGACTTGATATACCATTTTGGCATAATTACTATCCTACCTTTGATGTATTTAACTTTCTTAGTCGTTACTAGGGCGGTCAAGGTGATCAGTGAGGGTAAAATGACAAGCCAGTTATTTATGTTATTGATAATAGTTTTTTTCTTTATATTTATTGATAATTCTATTAAAGTGAGTTTCCGTCAACCTTATTCAGGAATGGTGACCTTTTTCTTATGGGGTGTTTTGTTGAGTAGGTTGGTCATAGCAAAGAAGCAGTTAAGGTTGAGTGAGTGAAGATTTTAATCGTCACTCAATATTTTTGGCCAGAATCTTTCATTATTAACCAACTAGCTTCAACATTAGCTACACAGGAGCATGAGCTTGTTGTCTTGACCGGTAAACCAAACTATCCAGAAGGTGAAATTTATCGAGGCTATCAGCAAAAAGGGATACAGCGTGAGCAAATGGATGATGTTGAAGTCATACGATTACCCTTAAGACCAAGAAAGTCAGCCAATGCCAAAGCGCTACTATTAAATTACCTTTCCTTCATCTGGTCAGGTTTAATACGTTTTCCTTTTTTGCTTAAAGGAAGGCAGTTTGATGTGATATTTGTGTTTGCACCCTCTCCGATTACTTCAGCTATCCCCGCTATTCCTCTAAAGTATTTAAAGCGTGCACATTTAGCGATATGGGTACAAGATTTATGGCCAGAAAGCCTTTCAGCTACTGGCTTTGTGAAAAACCAATTTGTATTAAAGCTAGTTCGTTATCTAGTGAAAGGTATCTATGCTTTATCGGATACTTTATTGGTTCAATCAAAAGCCTTTATTGAGCCTGTAAGTCAATTATCAAATGAAGACAAAACAATCTATTTTCCTAATGTTATGCATGACATGATTAATGAGGAACCTGAAACGGAGATTAATCGCTTACCGGTCTATTTAAATGAATATTTGGATAATTACTTCTGTTTGGTATTTGCTGGCAATATAGGTCAGGCACAATCTATAGAGACATTAATCAGTGCAGCAGAACAATTAGACGGCTTTCCTGAAGTTAGACTAGTCATAGTGGGAGCAGGGAGTAAGTTGGCATGGGCGAAGGAAGAGGTTGAAAGGCGAGGAATAAAAAATATAATCTTCACAGGCAGTTTTCCAATGGAAGCAATGCCCACCCTTTTTACAAAAGCAAAAGCATTATTAGTGTCGCTCAATGCAGAGGAAATATTCTCGTACACGATCCCGAGTAAAGTCCAAGCTTATATGAGCTCTGGACGACCTATTATTGCGAGCATTAATGGTGAAGCGGCTAGAGTGATTGAGGAAGCTGAAGTGGGCTTAACATGTCCAGCAGAGGATTATAAAAGCTTAGCAGAACGAATCGTTCAGTTTTATAATATGCCTAAAAATGAGCGTGACATAATAGGCGACAATGGTAGAAAGTATTTTCTGGAAAATTTCGAAATACAGCAGCAGTGCAAAAAATTAATAGACATTCTAGAACCAAGAATTGAACTAAAGAGAGCTTCACCGAAATGAAAATATTGATCTTAGGCGCAACGGGTATGCTGGGAAACGCCGTGTTTAAAGTGCTGTCACAAAATTCTACCTATCAGGTCTTCGCTACGCTGCGTAACCCAAAAATGGTGTCACATTTTGATCAATCGGTACGAAGTCAATTAATCAGCAATGTCGATGTGCTGAATTTAGCATGCTTGGCTGAAACATTAGAGCAAGTTCAACCCGATGTTGTGATTAACTGTGTTGGCCTGATCAAACAACTAGATAATGCCAATGATCCTTTAATTGTATTACCTATCAACGCTTTATTTCCTCACCAATTGTCGAAGCTTTGTGAGGCTAATAGAGCAAGATTGATACATATCAGCACAGATTGTGTTTTTAATGGCCGCAAGGGCATGTACAAAGAAGCAGACCTGTCAGACGCTGAAGATTTATATGGTAAATCTAAGTACATCGGTGAATTGCATGATAATGCACATGCGATAACATTACGTACTTCTATTATTGGCCATGAATTGAGTAGTAACGATTCGCTGGTGGATTGGTTTTTATCACAAACCGGTCAAGTCAAAGGGTATGACCAGGCTATTTTTTCAGGCTTACCGACAGTGGAACTGGCAAGGATAATTGGTGACTTTGTGCTGCCAAGAAAAGAGTTGCATGGGCTTTATCATGTGTCGGCAGACCCAATCGATAAATATTCATTATTAAATTTAATAGCTGATACTTACGGTAAACAAATAGATATTATTGCCGATGATAAAGTACAAATCGATCGGTCATTAAATTCGGAAAAATTTAGGCAAGCCACCGGGTATCAGCCCCCAAGTTGGCCAACATTAATAGAAAAAATGCATCATGCAGATAGAGGAATTGAATAGAGTATGTTTGATAATAAAGTATTAATGATCACTGGCGGTACAGGATCATTTGGTCATACGGTATTAAAGCGGTTCCTTGATACCAATGTAAAAGAAATCCGTATTTTTAGTCGAGATGAAAAGAAGCAGGAAGATATGCGGATTGAATTGGCTAATGATAAGGTGAAATACTACATTGGTGATGTGCGTGATTATGACAGCGTGTCTCAAGCCATGGTAGGAGTTGATTACATATTCCATGCTGCGGCTTTGAAGCAAGTCCCTTCGTGTGAGTTTTATCCGATGGAGGCCGTTAAAACCAATGTCATCGGTACCGAGAATGTGTTAAACGCCGCTGTTATGAATGGCGTACAACGCGTTGTTGTGCTCAGTACTGATAAAGCTGTTTATCCCATCAATGCCATGGGGATTTCAAAAGCGATGGCCGAAAAGGTGGTTGTAGCCAAGTCACGCTCTATTTCAGAATCAGGTCCTGTAGTGTGCTGTACACGTTATGGCAATGTGATGGCATCACGAGGTTCGGTAATCCCTTTGTTCATTAATCAAATGCAATCAAAACAAGCGTTAACAGTGACCGATCCTGAAATGACGCGGTTTTTAATGTCATTAGAAGACTCTGTCGACCTGGTGTTACATGCCTTTGAGCATGCAGAGCAAGGTGATATTTTTGTCCAGAAAGCACCCGCATCAACCTTGGCTGACTTAGCGCACGCGTTGAAAGCATTATTTAAAAGTGACAGCACAGTAAAAATTATTGGTACTCGCCATGGTGAAAAACTGTACGAATCATTAATTTCGCGCGAAGAAATGGCTAAAGCCCAAGATATGGGCCGTTATTATCGCATTCCATCTGATAACCGCGATTTAAATTATGAAAAATATTTCGTGGAAGGTGAAACCCATATTGCTGAAGTCGATGACTATACATCACATAACACTCAGCGCCTGAGTGTTGAAGAGGTGAAAACCTTGCTGTTAAACCTTGATTATGTCCAGGAGACTTTAAATGCTTAAAGTCATGACGCTGGTGGGGACTCGCCCTGAATTAATCAAAATGAGCCGTGTGATTGCTGAATTAGATCAGCAAGTTAATCATATACTGGTTCATTCCGGCCAAAATTATGATTACGAGTTAAATCAGGTCTTTTTTGATGACTTAGCAATCAGAAAACCAGATCACTTCTTGAATGCTGGTGGAGATACAGCCGCTAAAAGCATCGCTGACATTATTGCTAAAGCAGATGATGTCTTTGAATTAGAAAATCCCGATGCTTTACTTTTATATGGTGATACCAATACTTGCCTGGCAATCATGGCTGCAAAGAGGCGAAAAATCCCTATTTTCCATATGGAAGCAGGTAATCGATGTTTTGACCAACGCGTACCTGAAGAGTTAAATCGTAAGGTGCTCGATCACTTGAGTGATATTAATTTGGTCTTAACGGAACATGCTCGGCATTATTTACTTGCGGAAGGAATTCGCCCTGAAACGGTGATTAAAACAGGTTCGCATATGGAAGAGGTATTAGACTTTTATATGCCTAAAATCCAAGCTTCTGCTGTGCTTGAGAAAGAAGGGTTGAAGCAGGGTGAGTTTTTTATAGTCAGTGCCCATCGGGAAGAAAACGTTGATACAGAAGAGAATTTGCTCGATTTGTTAGAAACGCTGAAAGCATTAGCTGTGACTTACCAATACCCCATTATAGTTTCTACGCATCCAAGAACGAAGAAACGATTAGAGAGCTTGGATGTAAAAAAAGTACATCCCTTGATTCGCTTTGTGAAACCTTTTGGTTTATTAGATTATATTAAACTTCAAATGTCAGCCTTTTGTATTCTTTCAGACAGCGGCACAATTACAGAAGAAGCCTCTTTGCTAAACTTGCCCGCGATAACCATTCGTAATGCTCATGAAAGGCCAGAAGGCATGGATGAAGGAACATTGATAATGTCAGGCCTTAAAAAGGAACGGGTATTGGAGTCTGTGAAAGTAATAACGAACCAACATGATCGTGATAACCGTACAGCTAAAATAGTGTCAGATTACCATGGCGGTAAAGTGTCCAAACAGGTTGTGAGAGTGGTGTTGAGTTATGTCGATTATATTAATCGAACAGTCTGGTCTAAAGTTTAAATACTAGTCATGATTCTTGTAACAGGATCATCAGGCTTTGTCGGACAAAGTCTAACGAAAGAATTGCTTACTACTGGTTACAGTGTACGAGGGGTCGCCCGGACTTCAAAAAAAGGGTTAGTCGACCCAAAGTTCGAATTTTCCCCCATCGAGGACCTTTCTGAAACGTTAAATTGGCAAGCTATGCTAAAAGATGTAAAGGTAATAGTCCATACCATTGCTAGAGTACACATCATGGATGATAGGGCGGAGAATCCCTTAGAGCTGTTTCGCCAACTTAATGTCCATGCGACTTTAAACCTGGCAAGGCAGGCTGCGGCCAATGGAGTAAAGCGGTTCATCTTTATTAGTTCAATTAAAGTCAATGGAGAGGAGACATTGGCAAGAAAGCCATTTTTAGAAACAGACGATACCGTTCCGACTGATCCATACGGCTTATCAAAGTTTGAAGCGGAGCAAGGCTTGATAGAAATAGCAGAACAGACCAACATGGAAGTAGTGATTATTAGACCTCCACTTATCTATGGGCCTAATGTGAAAGCCAATTTTGCACGCATGATGAAATGGGTGAAAGTTGGCATTCCATTGCCATTTGGAATTGTAAGAAATAAGCGATCATTAATTGCGTTGGATAATTTAGTCAACTTCATTATGAGGTGTATTGAGCATCCAAAAGCGGCAAACGAAATATTTTTAATATCAGATGGCCAAGCCATGTCAACAGCAGAGTTATTACAAAAAGTGGCAAAATCTTTTGGGTGTAGGGTGGTTTTACTACCGGTACCGGTTAACTTGATGAAGTTATTAGCAATATTGTTAGGTAAGGCGGCGGTAGCTGACCGTCTATTTAGCTCGTTAGAAATAGATAGTACTAAGGCAAAAACTCTACTTGGTTGGGAATCTATCATAACAATGGATGAGCAACTAAAAAAGATGGTGGAAGTGCTTTAGCTATGATGAAAAGGGTATTTGATTTCTTCTTAGCAGTGCTATTATGCTTGTCACTGATTTTACCATTATTCATTGTTGCGTTACTTGTGAAGCTAACATCTAAAGGCCCTATTTTATATTGGTCAGATCGTGTAGGTAAACATAACCATATATTCAGAATGCCTAAATTTAGAAGTATGAAAACAGAGACGCCAGCCGTTGCTAGCCATTTATTAGATGATCCCAAAAGTGTCTTAACACCAATTGGAGGTTTTCTACGAAAGTCGAGCTTAGATGAGTTACCTCAGTTGTTGAATATTGTAAAAGGGGATATGAGTTTTGTAGGTCCTAGGCCAGCATTATTTAATCAGGCTGATTTAATCAAACTGAGAACTGAGCAGCATATTGATAGTTTAGTACCTGGGTTAACAGGCTGGGCACAGGTGAATGGCCGAGATGAGTTATCCATTCCTGAAAAAGTGGCATTAGATAAGCAGTATCTTACCCAAAAATCTTTTGCTTTTGATATTAAAATATTATGGCTTACTTTCTTAGAGGTGTTAACGAAAGAAGGTGTTAGCCACTAAACTGTGATTTAGGTCATAGTTTTATTTACCAGAAGATTGGCAAAATCACTTTTTAGAATTATGCTCCAGAGGGCTACTCAATGATGAGTGGTTTTTTAAAATTAACATGGAGTATAAGGATATGTTGTTAAAGAAGTTATTACTGTCACTATTAATGGTTTTATCATTATCGACCGCTGCGTTAGCAGTTGAAAGGGTCGATATTAACACCGCGACTCAAGCGCAATTAGAAATGCTCAAAGGAATTGGCGCTTCTATTGCTGCTGCAGTCATTGATTATCGAGATCAGCATGGGGCTTTTCACAATGTGAATGAATTAGTGAATGTAAAGGGAATCGGGGAGAAGAAGTTGGCTAAATTAGCTGAGGGTTTGACCGCAATCCAGCAAGAATAGAAGGCTCAAAGCTTTAATTTTTAAAGGGTAATATTTTTATATTACCCTTTTTTATGTCTCTTCTCCATGAGTAAGCGCGACTTCAAGCGTTGATTTGAGATGTGCTTTCTGGGACTGATTAAGTGGCTTGAAATGTTGAGTAGTAATAAAAAAGACATCTTCAACCTGATCGACAAGTGTAATCAACTTGGCATTGATAAGCTGGATGTCACATTGTAAAAAGACTTGTGCTATGGTTGAGAGCAATCTAGGCCTATCATGTGTGTAAATCTCTAAGATGGTGTGTTTATTTTGTTCACTCACCTGGAAGTTGATAACAGGCGTTGTCTTGAATAAGGTCATTTTTTTAGACAATTGAATAGGATGATAGGCGGCGATATCATCTAAATTATTTAATCGTTCAGTGACGCTTTCAATAATGTCTTCAGCGACGCGAAGGGGTCCATTAACAATATAGGTATTGAGTAAGTCTCCATTAGAAGCGGTATTCACTTTAGCATCTAAGATGTTGAGTTGTAATTGCTCAAGTGCGACAGCAATACCGGCAAAAACATGGGGCTGTTCTTTTGTTAGAATAAAAATTTCTAACGTACCTTCCTTATCGTAATTTCTGACTGTGACCAAGGTGTCAGCATCGGGTTGTTGTAGGCGCTGTTCTGTTTGTCTGGCAATATCTTGAATAGTATGACGGAGAAAATAATCATCATCATAATCTTGCCATAATTGGGTAACCTGATTCTTCGACCAATTACTGTCATGAAATTGTTGTAAAGCAAGTGCACGCTGTTGTAGGCTTTTTTCCTGACTATTTTTAGCTAGGTTTTCATGCTGTTCAAGCCATTGTCGCGTCAAATGATATAACTGCCGTAATAACGAGTCTCTCCAGCCATTCCAGAGATTTTCATTTGTGGCACGAATATCTGCAACGGTCAGCAAATAAAGGTGATTTAAGCGATTAACCGTCTGCACTGTACGGGAAAATTTTTTGATGACATCGGGATCGTGGATATCATAACGTTGTGCTGTTGCCGACATCGACAAGTGATGACGGACTAAGAAGGCCACAATATCAGTATCGTTGCTACTCAGACTATGTTGTTCGCAGAAAGTGGTCGCATCGACGACGCCTAATTTACTATGGTCACCACCACGGCCTTTCGTAATATCATGGAATAAACCAGCGATGTAGAGTAACTCGGGTTTAGAAATTTGATGAAATACTTCTGAACATAGAGGAAATTCATCTTGATATTCATCGCAAGAAAAACGGCGTAAATTACGGACTAGGAATAAAGTGTGTTCATCAACAGTATAAGTATGAAATAAATCATGCTGCATTTGGCCGACAATAAAGCCAAATGTCGGCAAGTAAGCACCTAAAACCCCCAACTTATTCATTCTCCTAAATTCATGGCTGATACTAGAGGTCTGGCGAATAATCTCCATGAATAAGCTACGATTTTTAGTACCAGCTCGAAACCGGTCATTAATGAGATGAAGGTGGAGATGTAATTGCCGTATAGTATTTGCCCGAACACCTTTAATGTCGGGATGCTGTTGTAACACAAGGAACAGTTCCAGCATGGCGTAAGGATAAGATGCAAAAATGTCGGAGTTGATCGTTTCTAAATAGCCATTTTGGATTTGGAAACGCCGGTTGATGACGGTGATATCTCGTGTTTGATCGGCTAAAATAATATTTTCTTCGAACAATTGAACTAATAACTCGTTCATCTGCTCAACACGACGTGCACAGAGATAATACTCCTTCATGAAATGTTCAACGGCAAGTCGTTTTTCATCATCATGATAGCCAAGCAGGATAGCCAATTCTCGTTGGTAATCTATCATTAACTTTTCTTGTTTACGTCCTGCGAGTTTATGTAGGCCAAAACGGACACGCCATAAAAAGCGTTGTGCTTTCTCTAAGACATCATATTCACTATTTTCTATGAACCCTTTCTGGTTTAATCCGTAAAGGCTACTAACTGCAAAATGTTGTTGGGCAATCCAGCTAATGACATGTAAATCTCGTAAGCCACCTGGAGACTCTTTGAGGTTTGGCTCTAAATTATTAGCCGTATCGTTATATTTAACATGGCGTTGTTTTTGTTCTGCTATTTTTTCTTGATAAAACCGTTTCTCATCCCATGTTTTATTGGTCACTGTAAGTAATTGTAGTGACGCAAAGAGTGATGTTGTTCCAGCTAAAACCCGGGTTTCAAGTAGGTTAGTGGCGATGGTGATATCTTGTTCTGCGAGTAAGCGGCACTGTTGAATTGTTCTGACACTATGACCAACCTCTAAACCAATATCCCACAGTTGGGTCAGAAAGTTTGACAGTGATTCTGGCGGCTGAGTTGAAAGTGACTCATCAAGGATCACTAATAAATCGATATCAGAATAGGGGTGCAATTCTCCCCGGCCGTATCCACCAACTGCCAGTAAGGCAATGGGAATCTCAATTGAGACATGTTGTGACCAAAGTTGCGCAAGAACTTCATCAACAAAGTGAGCACGTTGATGGACCAAAGCGACAATATCAACACCATTATCAAACTGGTTTTCTATATAGGCCTGTCCCTGTTTAAGGCTATCTCTGAAAAATGCGACGTTCTGAATAATATCAGGGCGGGGATCAGCATCGACTAAGGCCCATAGAGAATGTGGTTTAATGGTCAAGCGGAGGTTAAATCACTTCATCTTCGCGAAGTGTTAAAATCTCATGGCCGGTTTCAGTCACTAAAATAGTATGTTCCCATTGTGCAGACAATGAGCGATCTTTGGTAACGACTGTCCAGCCATCGACTAATTGTTTAACATGGCGTTTACCGGCATTAATCATCGGCTCAATGGTAAAGGTCATCCCCGTCTCTAATGTTAAACCGGTATCAGGTCTACCATAATGTAGCACCTGAGGCTCTTCATGAAAGACACGGCCTATTCCATGGCCACAATATTCACGTACGATAGAGAAGCGTTCATTCTCAGCATATTCCTGAATGGCATGACCAATATCGCCTAAACGTATACCAGGTTTGACCATATCGATACCGACAAGCATGGATTCTCTAGCAGTCTTAGCGATTCGTTGGGCCAGAATAGAGGTTTTTCCGACATGAAACATCTTACTAGTGTCGCCATGGTAACCATCTTTAATCACAGTAATATCAATATTAATGATATCGCCTTCTTTCAGCCTTTTTGCACCGGGAATACCATGACAGATAACATGATTGACAGAAGTACAAATAGATTTTGGAAACCCATGATAATTTAACGGTGCGGGAATCGCCTGTTGATCATTAACGATATAGTCATGACAAACCTTGTCTAATTCGTCGGTTGTGATGCCAGCCTTGACGTAAGGGGCAATCATGACCAAGACTTCGGCAGCAAGCCGTCCAGCGACACGCATTTTGTCAATTTCATCTTGTGTTTTAATGCTGACAGCCATGGTGAAATAAAATCCTGAAAAATAATAATAAAAAGCGTTAAAGCATAGTTTGACGTAAAATGAGTAAAACAACCAGAAGGAGAGATAAATACTGTTGTTACATGACAGTTATTCACTTGTGTAAATTGTATTTATTTGCATTTTATGGTATAAAATCCGCGCCTATACAGGCAGAAATCACACATATACCGACACAAGTTTCGGGGTGCTAAGGCAGGTCAGCTTAGTCGACACTTGGGGTATATGGAGGTTTAACCCCACTTTTTTTATAAGGTTTTATTAAAATGGCAAAAACAACAATGCGCCAAATGCTAGAAGCAGGCGTTCACTTCGGTCACCAAACACGTTATTGGAATCCTAAAATGGCACCGTTCATTTTTGGCAAACGTAATAATATTCATATCATGAACTTAGAGCATAGCTTACCGATGTTTAATGATGCATTAAACTTCATCGGAAAACTAGCGTCTAAGAAAGGTCGTATCTTGTTCGTAGGCACCAAGCGTGCTGCCCAAGATGCCATCCGTGATGATGCAGAACGTGCAAACATGCCTTACGTTAACCGTCGCTGGTTAGGTGGTATGTTGACGAATTACCAAACAGTCCGTCAATCAATTAAACGTTTAGATACCATCCAAGATATGATGGATGCAGGCAAGTTAGAAGGCCTAAAAAAGAAAGAAATCCTGACGTTAACGCGCGAACAAGAAAAATTAGAAAAGAGTATCGGTGGTATCCGTAAAATGGGTGGCCTACCCGATGCTTTATTTGTTATTGATGTTGATCACGAACGTATCGCAATTAAAGAAGCAAATAACTTAGGTATTCCGGTTGTTGCCATCGTTGATAGCAACAGTAATCCAGACGGCGTAGATTACGTCATTCCGGGTAACGATGATTCAATGCGTGCGGTTAAGTTATATACCATGAGCGTGGCAGATGCCATTCTTGAAGGTCGCGCATCAGTCGCCACTGGCGATGCTGAAGAAGAGTTTATAGAAGTTGTAGCAGAAGAAGCGACAACCGAAGTAGAAGTCGCAGCTGTAGAAGCAACAACAGAAAAAGCGGTAGAGTAATTTCTTAAGCTATATGTAAAGCAGGCTCGCTAAATAGCGGGCCTGTGTTGTATGTATGGTTGCAGATGGGTGTCGTGCGATTATATTTAAAGTATGATGAAATAAGACGAATTGAAGGGTAATAAATGGCGATTACAGCAGCATTAGTTAAAGAATTACGTGAGCGTACCGGCTCAGGAATGATGGAATGTAAAAAAGCATTAGTAGCGTCAAATGGTGATATTGATGCTGCAATTGAAGCAATGCGTAAAGCAGGCTTGGCAAAAGCAGATAAAAAATCTGACCGCGTTGCGGCCGAAGGCGTAATTGCAATTGAAACAAGTACCGACGGCAAACGTGCTGTCATGCTTGAAGTCAATTCAGAAACTGACTTCGTTGCAAAAGCAGAAGACTTCATCAACTTTGTCGCAGAAATGGGTAAAGCTGTTTTGGCAGCGCAACCTGCTGATCTTGAATCGTTGATGACGTTACCACTTGAGAGTGGCGAAAGCATTGATACAGTTCGTCATGCATTAATTGCTAAAATTGGCGAGAATATTCAAATTCGTCGTTTCAGCATGATGACAGTTGAAGATGGTGTCATCGGTTCATACCGCCATGGTGATCGTATTGGCAGCATGGTGAAATTAACCGGTGGTGATATGACTTTAGCTAAAGACATTGCTATGCATGTCGCAGCGAGCCGTCCCCAAGCTATTTCAGCAGCGGACTTACCTGCGGAACTACTTGAGAAAGAACGTGATATTGTGGCAACACAAGCACGCGATAGTGGTAAACCAGAAGCAATCATCGACAAAATGGTTGAAGGCCGTATGAAGAAATTCGTTAACGAAATTAGCTTATTAGGTCAAAATTTTGTCAAAGACCCAGATGTCACAGTTGAAAAGTTAGTGGCAAAAGCCAGTGCAACAGTTAATGAGATCGCTTGTTATGAAGTGGGCGAAGGCATTGAGAAAAAAGAAGATAATTTCGCTGAAGAAGTGATGGCACAGGCACGAGGTAATTAAATAATGTCTGAAAAGGGAAAACAACCGATATACAAGCGTGTTCTACTGAAACTCAGTGGTGAGGCGTTAATGGGTGATGCCGATTATGGTATCCAACCTGAGGTTATTTTTCGTTTTGCCAAAGAAATCGCCGAGCTCAGTGGCCAAGGTGTTGAGCTTGGTGTTGTGATTGGTGGCGGTAATATCTTTCGTGGTGCAGGCTTAGCCGCCAGTGGCATGGATCGCGTCAGTGGCGATCATATGGGCATGTTAGCGACAGTGATGAATGCCTTAGCTTTACAAGATGCCATTGAGCGTCAGGGCCGGTTTTGTCGTGTCATGTCTGCGATTAGGATTAATGAAGTCTGTGAGGATTATTTACGTCGCAGGGCGATTCGTCATCTAGAAAAGGGCCGCGTGGTCATTTTTGCAGCAGGTACAGGCAACCCTTTCTTTACAACAGATTCAGCGGCCAGCTTGCGTGCTGTCGAAATAGGTGCTGACTTGATGTTGAAAGCGACGCAAGTCGATGGGGTTTACAGTGCAGATCCAAAGACAGACCCAACGGCAATCCGCTATACCGAATTGACTTATGATGAAGTGATTAATAATCGCTTAGCAGTGATGGATACGACAGCCGTCGTCATGTGCCAAGAGCAAAAAATGCCATTGAGGGTATTCGATGTGCACAAACAAGGTAATTTAACTAAAATTATTTATGGCGAAGAAATCGGTACTTTAGTTAAATAAGGTTCAACAGTAGTAGGAATAAAACCATGATTGAAGACATAAAAAAAGACGCAGCGGATAGAATGCAAAAGAGTGTGGCTGCACTAGGTAACTCAATGGCTAAAATTCGTGCTGGCCGTGCCCATACCAGTCTATTAGATCATGTCGTTGTGCCTTACTACGGTTCTGATGTCGTATTAAGCCAAGTGGCTAATGTCGGAATAGAAGACGCGAGAACACTTACCGTCACGCCGTGGGAAAAGCCGATGTTATCGGTCATCGAAAAGGCGATTATGACTTCCGACTTAGGGGTTAATCCAAACAGTTCTGGTATGACGATTCGAATCCCTATCCCGCCGCTGACCGAGGAGCGTCGTCGTGATTTGGTTAAAGTTGCAAAATCAGAAGCGGAAGGGGCACGCATTGCCGTTCGTAATATCCGCCGTGATGCCAACAGTACACTGAAAGAATTACTAAAAGAAAAAGAAATTTCAGAAGATGAAGAGCGTGGTGCTGAAGAAGTCGTTCAAAAGCTAACCGATGATGTGGTTAAACAAATAGAACAAGTGCTCGCTGATAAAGAAGCAGATTTAATGGAAGTGTAACGGAAGTTACCTCCAACGATTATGACTGAGGTCAGTCAACAAGTACCACAACACATTGCAATTATCATGGATGGTAATGGGCGCTGGGCTAAAAACAGACATAAGTCTCGGTTTATGGGCCATCGCGCAGGTGTTAAATCTGTTGTGAAAATTGTAAAACACTGCGTTAACAAGCAAGTTAAAGTAAAAGTACTCAGCTTATTTGCATTTAGTAGTGAAAATTGGCGTCGGCCAAACAAAGAAGTCAGTTTACTTATGGAATTATTCGCTGTCTCGCTCAAGCAGAAAATAAAGCGTATCCATAAAAATAATGTACGCTTACGCGTGATCGGTGACATCAGCAAGTTTTCGGCTAGTTTGCAAAAGCAGATTATAGAAGCGCAAGCAGTAACCGAGAATAATACTGGCTTAACGATTAATATTGCTGCCAACTATGGCGGGCGTTGGGATATTACACAATCAGTTAAGAGGCTTGCCGAACGTGTTAAGCAAGGATCATTAAATGTAGATGACATTAGTGAAACACATATATCAGAAGGCTTAAGCACTGCAGATCTACCTGAGCCTGATTTGTTTATCCGGACAGGAGGAGAACAAAGAGTGAGTAATTTCATGTTATGGCAAATGGTATACACCGAGTTTTATTTTACAAATACTTTATGGCCCGATTTTGATGAACAAGTGTTGGATACTGCCATTAATTCATTCACGCAGCGCGAACGCCGTTTCGGTAAAACATCAGAACAATTAAAAGACGATAACGATGCTTAAGCAACGATTAATGACGGCAGCGGTATTGATTCCGCTTGTGGTACTAGGGATTCTTAAATTAGAAACAAGTCAGTTACAGTGGTTTATTAGCTTAGTGTCGGCATTAGCAGCATGGGAATGGCTCAGTATTATTGGTATTTATGATATTACTAAAAGAGCCATGTGGGTAATAGGCCTATTTTTAACCTTAATCGTGAGCTTATATTTGCCGACAACCTTATTGATGTTATTGGCACTGGGGATTTGGCTTACTGCGACAAAAGTAATTTTGAAATATAGTCATCAGGGATTGCCTGAACAATTAGCGGCACTTTTTCGGCAAACACGTTTTGGTATCGCATGTACCGTTATCTTACTGACATTATTCTGGATCTCGGTCTTAACATTACATCAAACACCACTTGGGCCAGAACAACTATTATATGTTTTAGTTTCAGTTTGGCTGGCGGATACAGGCGGTTATTTTGTGGGAAAAAAGTGGGGTAAAACACCATTGGCTAAAGCCATTAGTCCAAATAAAACATGGCAGGGTGCTTGGGGCGCTTTAGCATTGACGAGCTTTTGGGCATTGATCGCTTATGGCCTGGACATTAACGGTGACTTATCTTTGATAATATGGTTATTACTCACCTTATTTACCGTTATGATATCCATCACCGGTGATTTATTTGAAAGCCTGTTTAAACGAAGCTATAACGTCAAAGACAGTGGCAATTTATTACCCGGCCATGGCGGTATTTTAGATCGCATTGATAGCTTAATTGCGGCAGTCCCTGTGTTTGTTGCTGGCTTAGTGATGCTAGAGGCACTATAACAGTGCAATTAGTCACTTTATTAGGTTCAACAGGATCAATTGGTGTTAGCACCTTAGATGTTTTGTCTCGTCATCCTGAACAGTATCAAGTGCATGCATTAACAGCTAATCGCTCAGTCGAGAAGCTATTTGAACAATGTCAACAATTTGAGCCGTCTATTGCCGTGATGTTAGATGAAGTAAGTGCAGAGCAATTAGCAGCGAAAATAAAAGCAGCTGGTTTAAGCACAGAAGTTTTAGCAGGTGAACTGGCCTTACAACAAGTGACAGAGCATGATTCTGTTGACTATGTTGTCGCAGCAATAGTAGGTGCCGCTGGGCTACTACCGACGTTATCAGCAGCAAAATCAGGTAAACATATTTTATTGGCTAATAAAGAAGCTTTAGTGATGAGCGGCCATTTATTGATGCGAACTGTTGAACAAAATGGGGGCACATTATTGCCAGTTGATAGTGAGCACAATGCGATTTGGCAATGTCTTCCTGTAGGCGAGAGCCAACGATATCACTATGATGGCAAAGGTATCAGACGTATAATTTTAACGGCTTCTGGTGGGCCATTTAGAGATTACGCAAGCGAAGATCTTGAGCATGTGACACCTGAGCAAGCGGTGGTACATCCGAACTGGTCGATGGGAAAAAAGATTTCCGTTGATTCCGCCACTATGATGAACAAGGGATTAGAAGTTATTGAAGCACATTGGCTATTTGGATTGTCTAATCAACAAATTGACGTGGTATTACACCGTGAAAGTATTATTCATTCGATGGTGGATTATGTGGATGGCTCAGTATTGGCCCAGATGGGTCACCCAGATATGAGGACGCCGATTGCTAATGCTTTGGCGTGGCCTGGACGCATTGATTCCGGTGTGGCACCATTGGATTTAGTCGCGATCAGTCAGCTAAATTTTGCCAAAGCGGATCATCAACACTTTCCTTGCCTTGCATTAGCGTACCAAGCGTTAGAGTCTGGTGGCACCAGCACGGCCATTTTAAATGCGGCGAATGAAGTTGCTGTCGAGGCCTTCTTAAATCGGCAAATTAAATTTACCGAGATTGCTAAAACTAGTGAATATGTATTATCTCAGCAAACGGCAACAGCTGGTGAGTCCTTAGAACAAGTGTTGGTTGATGATCAACAAGCGCGTCATCTAGCACTGGACTACATTTCATAACCTAGTATGCAATCTTTCTTCTTTTTTATTATTGCGTTAGCTATTTTAATCGCGATACATGAGTTTGGCCATTTTTGGGTTGCCCGTCGTTGTGGTGTGAAAGTGCTCAAGTTTTCGATCGGTTTTGGTAAACCCATTTGGCAAAAAACAGCCAATGATGGTACGCAGTATATTTTGGCAGCGATTCCACTAGGTGGTTATGTCAAAATGCTAGATGAGCGAGAAGGGGAGGTGCCAACAGAGCACTTGCATCACGCCTTTAATCGGCAATCATTAGGAAAAAGAACAGCTATTGTCGCAGCAGGTCCCATTGCCAATTTACTATTTGCCATCGTCGCCTATTGGCTAGTTTTTATATTAGGTATACCTGGTATTAAACCAGTGATTAATGACGTGATTGCAGACTCACCCGCCGAGTTAGCACAATTATTACCCGGCGATCATATTAAGAAGATAAACGGTGAGTCGACACCGACGTGGTCGAATGTCAAGCAAGCCTTAGGGCATATTGCCGAACAGGGCGGCGAGGCGGTGCTATTGATCGAAACTCGAGGCAGTGAAAGGATAAAGCGTATTGATATAACACAACAGTCTTTGTTAACAAATAAACCTAAAAACATCATTATGCAGCTGGGGATAACCCCGACACTATATAACCTGAATCCAGTGGTTGGAGAAATCATACCAGGGCAAGCAGCAGAGTTGGCCGGATTACAAACAGGCGATATTGTTTTATCGACGAATAAACAGAATATTGAGACTTGGAATGAATGGGTAGAGGTGATTAAAGCCAATCCACAAATTGAATTAACCGTTTTGATGAAGCGCGGTAACAAAACTGTAACAGTAGCTCTAACCCCCAGTCGGACAGCGAAAGGACATGGGTTTATCGGTGCAGGGGTAGACGCAACCGCAACCGCAATGCCAGATTCATTAAAGTCCGAATTACGATATTGGCCTTTATTAGGTATAGTGAAGGCTGTGCAAATGACTTGGAAAATGTCATCACTGACTGTGCAAAGCTTTATCGCAATGTTGAACGGTGAACTATCTACTAAAAATTTAGGGGGCCCAATCAGTATTGCTCAATTTGCTGGCGCATCGGCTGACAAAGGGATAATTGCATTTATTCGTTTTTTAGCCATCATTAGTATTAGTTTAGGCATTCTGAATTTATTACCGATTCCAATCCTTGATGGTGGCCATTTAATGCTCTATTTTTTCGAATGGATACGGGGAGAACCGCTATCAGAATCACTACAATTACAAGGGCAAAAAATAGGTCTTACTCTGCTGCTAACATTAATGTTGTCTGCTTTTTTCAATGACTTATCGAGACTGTTTGGATTATAAGATTAATGCAGGTACACTATCGCCCTAATCTAAAGAATATAGAATCTAAATACTTTTATTAAACGATGAAAAAAATACTAAATCTTATTATTTTACTATTATTAAGCACGGTCGTGATGGCTGAAAGCTTTGTAATCAAAGAAGTTCGTATCGACGGCTTACAGCGTATTGCTGAAGGTACGGTCTTTAACTACATTCCTTATAAAGTTGGCGATAAAATTTCAGATAAAGATGCCAAAAATATTATTAGATCCTTATTTAAGTCGAAGTATTTTGATGATGTGAGAGTGGATGCAGAGGGTGGTACATTAATTATCAATGTCAGTGAGCGTCCCGCAATATCGAGTATTGAGTTTGTCGGTAATAAAGACATAGGATCCGAGGACTTATCTCAATCGCTGCGGCAAATAGGCTTTGCTGAAGGTCAGGTTTTTGAACAAGCAATATTAGAACGCGTTAAATTAGAGCTCCAAAGACAATATTTCAGCCGTGGTAAATATGGGGTATCAATTGAGTCGAAAGTGAGTGATTTATCCCAAAATAGAGTCGCAATCTTAATTACGATGCAAGAAGGGATTGTGGCAACAATTGGCGGTATTAAGATTGTCGGTAATATGTCATATCGAGAAGGTGACTTACTCAGTGAGTTTGAATCGTCAACAGGTAACCTATTATCTATCGTAACCCGAGATAACCAGTATTCGAGACAAAAGTTATCTGCCGATCTTGAAACATTAAGGTCATACTACCTAGATCGCGGCTTCGTCGATTTTATTGTTGAATCGACACAGGTATCTATCACTGATGATAAAAGGCAAATGTTCATCACAATCAATATTTCAGAAGGCGAGCGCTATAAAATTAATGAAGTACGCTTAGCCGGTGAATTAATCGTACCTGAACAAGAATTGTTTGATTTAGTCATTATTAAAAAAGATGCTGTTTTTTCACGTAAGCAGGTAACTAAAAGTAGCGAATATTTAACTAATCGGCTGGGTAATGATGGTTATGCTTTTGCGAACGTCAATGCTGTACCGAAAATTGACCGTGAAAATCAGTTAGTTACATTGACCTTTTATGTCGACCCCGGTCGCCGAGCTTATGTCAGACGGATAAATATTGAAGGTAATAGTAAAACCCGAGATGAAGTGATAAGACGTGAATTACGCCAGCAAGAAGCATCATGGATATCAACCAGTCAAATCGAGATTTCTCGTGCCCGTGTCCAACGTTTGGGTTATTTTGAAGATGTCAATATTGAAACAGTGCCTGTGCCTGGCACTGCCGATCAAGTAGATCTTGATTTTACAGTAACGGAACGCTCTTCGGGTAATTTGTCAGCAGGCTTGGGCTTTTCCGGTTCAGACGGCCTTATTCTTAACGCCAATATTACCCAACAAAACTTTTTGGGAAGCGGAAAACACATTAGTTTAGCTTTCAATAATAGTGATACCAATACTGTGTACAGTTTTGGATTTACTAATCCGTTTACGACTGTTGATGGTATTAGCAACGGCTTCACTGCCTATGTCCGAGAAAGCAATTCTGATGGTAATAATAATAATGTTGCCAGTTTTGATACTGATGTCTGGGGCGGTGCAGTGAGCTTTGGTATTCCTATTTCTGATAATAACCGTATCAGTCTTGGTCTAGGATATGAAAATACAGTGTTAAAAATTCCTGACAATATTACGATAGGACGCTATAGTGACTTTGTTGCTAGAGAAGGCGATGATTTTGATACTTTATCTGTTTCACTAGGTTGGTCGAGTAACTCTAGAAACCACCCAGTCTTACCGACCAGAGGTAAGTTACAAAGATTATCCGCTGAAGTGGCAGTGCCTGGTGGCTCGATACAATTTTATAAGCTGAGTTATGAAGATAGAAGGTATACTCCACTTACTAAGGCATTAACATTGGCCTATGGTGGACGGGTGGCCTATGGTGCTTCCTATGGTAATACCGAGGATTATCCTTTCTTCGAAAACTTCTATGCAGGTGGCCAAAAAAGTGTCCGAGGCTTTAAGTCGAGCACTTTAGGTATCAAGGATAAGAGGCAGGCCTTAGGTGGGAATTTCCTAGTTACCGGAGGGGCCGAACTTATTTTCCCATTACCTTTTGTGAATAAGCCATTAAAATCATTTCGTTTAAGTGCTTTTACTGACGTGGGTAATGTTTATGATGAAGATGAAAATTTTGATGCAGGTTTACTGCGTTATTCAGCTGGATTATCAGTAATATGGATTTCACCATTTGGTCCTGTTTCTATCAGTATAGCGCAACCGTTTAATAAGCAAGATGATGATGAAACAGAAATTTTCCAGTTTGCTGTTGGTTCTACGTTTTAATTAAAAAGTTTTGGAGAAGAGTGTGAAAAAAATGAAGTTTATTTGGCTATGTCTCTGGTGCGCCGTTTTTAGCACACCCAGTTATGCGACGGATCTTAAGGTAGGTGTAGTCAACGCGGCTGCTGTTATGGAGCAGTCACCACAGAAGACTCGCGCATCAGCAAGGTTAGAAAAAGAGTTCTCTTCACGTAGTAAGAACATTGAGAGTAAAGTCAAAAATCTAAGAGTAAAACAAGAGAAATTAGTAAAGGACAGTGCTATTTATAGTGCGATAGAAAGAAAGAAAAAAGAGCGTGCTATCGTCAGTGAACAACGTGATATTAAACGTTTGAAAAATGAGTACAGTGAGGACTTCTCAATTCGCCGTAATGAAGAAGCTAGAAAATTAGAAAAAGAAATTGCTCAAACTATTGTTGAGTTAGCAAAAAAAGAATCTTATGATCTAGTCTTATATCAAGGAGTCATCTTTGCGAGTGATAAGGTAGATATCACGGACAAAGTATTACAATTATTAAAGGCAAAAAAGTAGGCTTATTCTAAAGTTTAGTAATGTGGACCCTTGAACAAATAGCGAATCACATTAATGGCGAAGTGTTAGGCGATCCGACTTGGCAAGTTGATAGCATTGCCACCTTAAAGTCAGCGACAAAACAACAAATTAGCTTTTTAGCCAATAGTAAATATACAAAATATCTGGCATTGACAAAAGCGGGTGCCGTACTGATATCGCGAGAAATAGCCAAATCAGTAAGGGGTAATGCCATTGTCGTTGATGATTCATACATCGCTTACGCAATGGTGGCTCAGCTGTTAAATCCCAAACCTGAAATCAAGCCGACAATAGCCCCAACTGCCGTTATCAGTACCAGTGCTAAGATTGCAGATAATGTGGCTATCGATGCTCATGTCGTCATTAGTGATAATGTCTCGATAGGTCGCAATTCAGTTATTGGCGCGGGAACAGCCATTCAGCAAAATACGACTATCGGTAACAATGCGCGAATTAACCCAAATGTGACAATCTGCCATGATGTGAAAATTGGTGATAATGTCATTATTCACCCCGGGGTTGTGATTGGTGCTGATGGGTTCGGGATTGCGAATGATAAAGGGAAGTGGATTAAAATTCCTCAGTTAGGAACTGTCGAAATTGGTAACGACGTAGAAATTGGTGCTAACACTACTATTGATCGTGGAGCACTTGAAAATACCATTATCGGTAATGGTGTAAAGCTAGATAATCAGGTCCAGGTTGCACACAATGATGTCATTGGTGACAACACTGTTATTGCAGGTTGTACTGGTATTGCTGGTAGTACAGAGATTGGTCAAAATTGTATTATCGGAGGGGGAGTGGGGATCAGTGGCCATCTCACTATTGCCGATAGTGTTATGATAATGGGCATGACAATGGTGACTAAGTCTATCAAGGAGTCAGGTAGTTATTCCTCAGGGATCCCAGCCGAAACGACAGGGCAATGGCACAAAAACATTGTTCGTTATCGGCAATTAGGCAAACTGAGTGAACGTGTTAGAAAACTAGAACGTGGTAACTAAACCCAATGTAGTATTGATATGAAATTTAGTAAATGAACAATAGATTTAGATAGAGTTACTACTTAAAAGTGGGACTAGACATCTACAAAGTAATAAGGACAAGAAAGATTGAATACCATCGATATACATGACATACAGAAACTACTTCCCCATCGGTATCCTTTTTTATTAATAGATCGTGTTATTGACTATACGCCGGGTGAATACTTAGTAGGTATAAAAAACATTACATTTAATGAACCACAATTCACAGGACATTTTCCACAACGGGTGATCATGCCTGGTGTATTAATTTTAGAAGCCTTAGCACAGGCAACAGGCTTACTAGCATTTAAAAGTGTCGATGAATTAAACACTGATAAAGAATTATATTACCTAGCGGGTATAGATAATGCCCGTTTCAAACGTCCAGTCGAACCAGGCGACCAAATAAAGCTAAGCATTAAACTGGTCAAACACAAACGCAATTTATGGAAGTTTTTCGGTGAAGCGACGGTAGATGGAGAGTTAATCGTCAGTGCCGACATTATGTGTGTCAATCAGCCATTACCGCAATGATCCATGATACAGCAATTATAGACCCATCAGCTAAGATTGGAGATAATGTTTCTATTGGATCGTATTCAATTATTGGTCCAAATGTTGAAATTGGTGATGGTTGCCGCATTGCTTCACATGTTGTTATTCAAGGCCCAACGAAGATGGGTGATAATAACCAAGTTTTCCAGTTCTCCTCAATAGGTGAAGCACCGCAAGACAAAAAGTATGCAGGTGAGGAAACACTATTAGAAATTGGTGATAATAACCTGATAAGAGAAAGCGTCACTATTAACCGCGGTACGGTTCAAGGTGGTGGTATTACTAAAATCGGCAATGATAACTGGATTATGGCCTATGTCCACATAGCGCATGACTGTATCATTGGCAATGATAATACTTTGGCGAATAATGCGACGCTAGCAGGGCATGTGATCATTGATAACTTTGTCATTTTAGGTGGGTTTACATTGGTGAGCCAATTTAATGCGATGGCATCTTATTCCTTTAGTGCGATGGGTAGTGTCATATCACGTAATGTACCCCCTTACGTCCTTGTGTCTGGCCATATGGCAAAGCCAGTGGGTGTCAACGTCGAGGGCTTAAAGCGCCATGGTTTTAGTAAACAACAAATCAAAAATATCAGACAAGCCTATAAATTAACTTACCGTTCAAGTCTAAAAATAAATGAAGCAAGCCAAGCAATACAAGTGCTTGAACAAGAACGAGTAGAGTTAAGCGTATTTACGGACTTTCTTGCTAAGCAACAAGGCGGAATTATTCGTTAAAAAGACAAGGTAAAAGTAATAAAAAAGGGCTTACAGATGTAAGCCCTTTTTTATTGGGTGTGACGGGTTGATAACTGAACTGTAGTGGTACAGTAAATTTGGCCACCTAATTAGAGGTGATATTATCACCTCATGACTAATATAGGTGTTCAATGAGAAA
>SCLE01200976.1:0-13933 GCA_004367955.1 Bathochordaeus stygius | reverse complement strand
CGTTAATCGTAAAGTCCAGTGGCGTTACTAGTGCGGAAGCCACACTATTCGCAGCGAGTTGTGACACTAACTCCCGCATAGTCTGAAAAAAGAGTTGAAGAGAGCACACATAATTTCAATTTCGTTATTTTATTCCCTTTTTTTTATATATACGTTTTGCTTTTTTCTCACTTTTGCTGTTTTCTCATTTGCTTCAGCCTATTGCTATACAGGCTATGGAGAATCTTTAGAGAAATATAATATTACCTAACATGACGGTATGCGTTGCTGCATAAACTGAGAATCGGTTTTAACTGCTTGGCATAAAAAGTATGCTACATTATAGTGACTAGGTTATTTCAGTTACGGTACTGTTAATCGATCCTACGGGTGCAACTAAAACTGTGCTAATATAACTCTACGTAAGTAACTCTTCTCTCAGACTCTGCTTCGGCCACCGTAAAGTGGATACAGTCACTACCACTACGGTCAAACGGGTATATTCATATCTCTACGGAGGAGAGATCCCTACAACTCTAATCTGAAATAGTCCTCTCAGGGTAACTTAAATATGGTACCTCTTAGAATACCTGTGTCATAATGCCCCTCCCTGCCAATAATGATCGTCCCTTATTCCACATGTCCCATAGTTTCACATGCCCTACTGTTCCTTTTCTACATGCCCCCCCCCCCTCCTCGCTCCCCGTCTCATAATGTTGTGTTCGGGCGGGTTTTTTGCACTAGTGGAAAGCGCCAATAAAGGTTTGCGCTCTAGGTTCGTAGTAGTGGCTTAGGGGACTGTATGGGGGGATAGTTCATCAGTCAGGCTTTATATACGGGTCGCGCCCCCTCTTCTAATACATTTGCTTTAGCAACAAGCCCAACAAGGAAAGGCTGAGCTGCAATGCCTCCAGAACACTGATCCGGTGCTATATACATTGCTATATACTGGAACAGTCAGCACTGTCTCCATTATGGTGAATATTTATGGGTCACTCAACCATGAACGATGCTATTTGATGGCAGTCAACGTCACGCCCAATTGCCGCAAAACAAATGGCACTGCAATAGCACCTGTTCAATAGGCAGGTGTTTCTTCACCCTCATTTTGTACAAAAGTTTCTGCCCACACACTTTTCGCTCTTAATCTGTCCAACCGGTGCTATATAAAAGCACGCTCTCCCTATTCTCTGCAGGAAAGCAACAACCATTAAGCATTTATGAAGCGTATATGAATCTGTTTATGTATCACCATAGTGGGAAAACTCAAAAACTCCCTTTTTTTTTGTTTATTTTTGGTGGATAAATTGTTTAGTTGATAAATTAGCAATTATTTGATAAATTATTTGATAAATTATAAATTATTTTTTAAGTTTTTTACAAAATGGCAGTATTCCTTAGGGGTCAATGCAACTTGATCCTGGGCCGCGGTTAGCCCATAAGCTCACATCTTTCACAGCTTAATTGGTCCATCTTGCTCAAAACTAACCATTATATAAGTAATATAGCATGCGCAAAGTGTGCTCAAAATAGGCTTAAAATTAAATCAAACCTTTGCTCACTAAAGTAATAATAACTGATAGAATATCTGTAAGGGCTGCTATAGCATGAACTACAGCTGCATACGCAAAGTGTGTTCCCTTTTAAAGTATATTATCTGTAATATTCAAAAATCAATGCACAATAAAGCGCAGCAAATAAATCTTCTGGCTTTATTTTTAACAAAAAAGACTCTTAAGCACCATGAACTACAGCTGCATTAAGGAAAATAATAAAGCACAGCAAATAATCTTCTGGCTTTATTCTAGAGAATAGTTTTTATATTACTCTGGTCATCTTGCTCCTTAGAATAAATATGCATAACCACCTAGGTCGGCGATGAAAGGTGTATGGGCTACGTTCTGGTTATGGAGTCGCCCCTTATTGGAACGACCCGCCATATTGATTTAAGCAGCGTCTTGTCCATCTGATCGATAAGTACGTAGCCCGTTAATGTAGACCCAATTAAATAATAACCTATTTTAATCTGCCCCATATCAGAGGCATATATGCTAGCAGAACTATATCTTTCTGAGTGGCCATTTCGGTCCGAGTGACCAGGGGCGATTACAAGCAAAATGATACTACATCAAGCACCATACTTAGACAAGCAGTGTCCATAAATAAAAATTGGCCTAGATAATTTCGGGGTGGGCCTTTTATTTCGGCCTTTTATTTCGGCCCATTTATCTTCTCCACTATTAATTCAACAGGTATTACAAAACGTGGTCTCCCTTGTGGTACGTGAACCCCTGGTGAACCCCGTATGGTCTATACTTCCACCATTAAACCATAAAACCACCAATGTATTAGAACGATTAAAAAATTAAAAAAATTAAAAAATGATGCATGATGCCAAATATTGACATATCCAAATCATAAATTTCCCAAAATTTATGTCTACCTATCAAGCTGGAGGACTTCACTACGTTATTGGGCGGTCACTTTTGGTCGCTGATGGTCAGTCTTAGTCAATCTCTGGTTATATTATATTATATTGTGTAAATATTATATTATATTATATTGTGTAAATATTCTATAGATTTCTATAATTTAATAATTATCAATAGGCAAAATTTACCAATATTTTCGCAATAGCGGGAGGGGGGGTGTCATGTGGGTGCTCTTAATTTATGTTGCCAGATTTATCTATATATTCTAGCCTCTTTCTGCCCATTGGGCCCATAGTTCCTTTTCTATTTAAATGCCATGGCTATCACAACTATAACCGAAACAGGAGGGTTCACTCAACGGAAACGACAACGGTTTTTTAATAGCAATCTCGTTAGGGTAATTGTATAGGGGGTGCGCGTACATCTCACAGTGTAATACTCTCGTCCTTTGCAAATCATTACATTTTAGAGTCTCGTAACATGGTACCCATTACATTTTTACTTAAGAGAAAACTACTCTGTGATTTATTTATACTGTGCACATGTAGACCCCACCAGCACAAGAACTCAATGCTATTTTAGTCCGCTCTGCCTAACCTGTTCGCCTTCATATTTATGAAAATTATCTGCAACATAACTTTCAGAGAGCTCATTCTTGCAATCTGTATTCAACCAGGACCCACTTGGTCACCAGTGCGTAGCATACTATTGCTCTTCAATTGGTAAGCTCAATACAGTGCTCAAATGAGCTATTCACAAAATTCGGTAATTTAGAAATTAAGCCTACAATAAAGTCATAAAACCACCATTAATTCTATAAGATTCCTAATTAATCATTTGTTGGCTCCTTAATTAATATTTCAAATTTAAAAATTTTAAATTACCTTAATAAATACTAATCTAATGTTTATAGGCCCTCCCCCCTCTCTCCCCCCCTCCTCCTTATTTCTGGTTAGTCGATATAGAGCTATCATGCGCGTTTTTATATGTATCCAATCCGTAATTTGAGCTCGTTCACCCTCATAATCCCTAGGCTGCGTAAGGTACTATATTTTGCCGTAATTAATCGTGTGCAGCAATATTTACTGAAATAATTTAAAAACTTATATTATAGCTTACCACCGTTTTTAAGTGTTGGCCAGTGGTCAAGATTTTCAAAAATACTAAGAAGCAAGGAATTAAATGATTAAAAATTTTATAAAAATTTTAAAAAATTTTAATAAAAAATTTTTGGGAATTATCAAATTGAGTAATATGTTTTTGGGAACACGCCATCTTTAGTTACAAAAAAAATGTTTTTTGTAAAAAAATTTTGTCTTCTTACATAGCTAATATTTAAGGCTATATCCATTGACAAATCTAGAGCCAAACCGCCTTAGCGGAGACCAGCTAAGCGCATTGTCTATGGCAGTTTTTTGAGTTTTTTTGAGTTTTGCAGATTTTGAAATCTTGCAGACTTTTGTAGAGACACTTTTCTCTTCTCTTTTCTGGTATCCATAGATTACTACATTCCAGCTCAGCCTTTAATAGATAAATATTCAATTTGTACTTCAGAGTACATTTCGGTCTACATTTTTTTTTTGCTACCAAAAAGTGCACGTAAGTTGCTGTTAGCAACACTCAGATTTATTTAATCTAAATAATCGCCAATAATCTTTGATACCGGTAATTGGGTAGTAAGCGTAGACAATTAACAAATTATACTCCAACCTGCAGGCGTACAGTACCATAATTACCAATGTTAAGTACCAATTCCATCAAATTCACAGCATTGTCAAGAAACACACCCTATACTGGTGCATTGTACTTTGGACGATCTGAAATGACTATTGGCAGCTCAGTGGCGAAATAATCTGCTTTTCCAATAAAACTGGTGCGTATCTCCTTACAGACATACAGCATCTCTATCCTCACTGGCTATCTTATCTACGCTGTGGGCCCCAACCAATTGTAAAGCACTGCCACAGCCGTAAGACAGCAATTAGTAACTATAACAATTTTTGCAACTTCACAAATCAAATATATTTTTAGAGCGTACAATATATACTTCCTCTGCGCTAAATATTATTATTAGATCAACGCAAAATAGTATATTCAATTATCACATAGTATTTAGAACATGGTAAATATAGCCCTCCTTATGGCAAAACAAGAGCTGCCCCGTCAATCTGGTCCAACTCAACAAATGGAAGTGGACAGTCATTTCAAAGTCCCTGCCCCGCTTATTACCTCGGACGCAGTGCCCAATGTGCGTAATGATGCAGGAGATGCAAACTATATTCGCGGATCACCGATTGTTGGTCTAACTAATTCGTCGAACGGTAATAGTAATAATGTTAGCAATACGTTTTATGATATATTTTCTGATGGACGCAATGTCCACAATAGTGTGCAGAATGGGCGTCAGCTGCATATATCTCAGCTACCGGAGAATCAAAACGTTGGGAACTACACTCGGCAGCATACCGAATCCTCATTGCCCAAATACCGGAGTAGACACAATAATTCGGATTCTTACTACCAATATCAGGGTAATAGTCATAACCATTTTAGTAATAGTAATACAATAAATTCAGGCAATGATAACATTCGTAATAACGTCCCTGGCGGCAATAGCTATGGGAACACGTACTCCAAGCAGAATGACTGGCATGGCCCGTATTCTTCTGCACAAGCTGTGAATCAACGTACTACAGGACATTACAACCATAATGAGGAGTCTCGACATTCACACAACAATCGATACGGGCTGCAGCATGATAATATGCGCTTTCAGGGGTCAGATGGTCAGAATCATAATTGGGGTCGCCAAACCTCTGCGCGAGGCAGGGGGCTTTTTAGAGGTCGCGCAAAATCTTACAACTACGTCAACAGCTATAGAGGTAATATGTTTGAAGTTAATACCGCGCTCTCTTTAGAATATGCCGCCTCTTATATAACGAAAGGTGGCCATCACATATGCCCATCGACTGCTATTAATGTCAACCACGTGGCTGCTGTTGGCTCGGGAGCGCGTGCGTTGTCCGATTCGTACACTAATAATGTTCAGCATCCCCAACATTTATTTTCAGGCTACAGAGGGCGCAACCGAGCTCGTGCCCGTGGTAACTACCGCGGTCGTTTTAGGGGAAGACCTCAACCCCCCATCGCTAGTAATCCTATTGGTGCTTCGTGTACCGCGGGGATTGGGGGAGAGGTGTCCCCCTTCTTCAATAACGGACCCACTGTTACCCAAGACTCATTGGGTGGCGTCATGGACCCGGTCCCAAATTACAATTCTTTTTATAATTGGTTCAACAACGAAAGCTGGGTAGCTAATCCCTCCACGAATAGGGACATAATTAAATACGAATTAATAACGGGCGGCAATCAAACGGACGATTTTCTGAATCCGGTGGTTATGCGCGATACAAAAGGCAATTCTGTTACCAGTGATTTATATAGGAACCATATAGTCCCCACTGCTCTTGGGCGCCTCATCATTCTCCTGGAAAGGCTTGGTATAACACCAGAAAACATAGTTTTCAATAGTGATAATTCGGAGAGCTCTTCCCTTAATAGTCAGACGCTAATTCACAATTTTTTCCTTGCCAACATTTGCGACCAAATGCTGCTGTTTAAATTTGGGTACCACAAATTCATACACACCAACCACAAGTGTGTCACTTCTCGTTTAGCTTGGATAAGAGAATCCTGGTCAGTATCTGGTCATAATAAATGGTTGCTCGTACTGCCCACTTGTGAAGACTTTGTCAGGAGATATGAAATGGCTTCACTTGAATTCAAAAAGGGATGTGCTTCTCGGGATGATCTCGAAAAAGAACGAGACCTACTAAATAAGGAACATTCGGAATCCTTTAACATGACAGATGTCTCACTTTTCCCCCCGGTCTTCCCGAAGCATTATCGCTTCAGTGTCGAAGATACTTCGTGTTGTGCGTCAACTCTTGCCACAAACTGGATGGCCAAAAACAAAATTTATGATTCCACCGATGTACAAAAAGAGTATTTTTTGCTCAACAGGAATATTAATAAAGGTACTTTAAACCGCAGGGGAGCTCTTTTTAAAGCTCCTTTTGGAGTGAATAAGCATAAAAGCAGGTCGGAGCTGCCCAGTATGGATGACATGCTGCACGATGTCACAGACAACCACTATAAATACAACGACGCCGCTTCATGCCTCCTCGAAATCCGGAAAGCAAAATATTCTTGTTTTGTTAAATTCCTCAGAATGAGACAAAATGTACTTCCGGACAATTCTGCCACGGTTGCACTTACGCGCAATGTGGATATTCCAGCGGATTCATCGGATATGGATACGGATAAATCGGATAAATTCGAATCCTGTATCTTATCTAATACCACCCGCCTCAACAGTCAGCAAATCAATCAGGGAAAGCTTCAACTGGCTATTGACTCATACGAAAACGATTTACAGCAAAGCAAAAGAGACGTAAATGACTTGCGGAAGAAAATGGGTCTTGTCGAAGCAAATGTTAAGAGCCAGAAAAATGAATTAATGAGTACCAGGAGTGAAATGGAAAATGTTGCTACTGCTACCAATAAACTCATAGAAGAGCAAAGGTTGTTAAAAATTAACCAAATAAGTACAATTAAATGGCAAAAAGTTTTATCCAAGAAACTGGATGAAGATATGGAAATAATCCGGCAGAAAGATTCCAATCTTAAAGCGCGGATTGAGCTTGCCAATGAATTTGGGGCATGCCAAAACGCAAATCTCCACATTCTGGCCACTAAGACTTTGGCAAAAGACGACAATCCGGGGGAGATTTTCGACTTTTGCGATGAAGAGCTTACTGTATCCAGAGCTATGGACGTCGGGGCCACCTTGCTTGAAATAAAAAATAAGCGAAATAATCTAGCCAATGAGCGTCTCCGATTGGACGAAATTATCCCCTTCTCTTTTTCAACCCACCAACGATCATACGAGTTTGACAATAAACTTGGTATAATTAGCAATCAGAAGAAAGAAGAAGACAGTGTAGTTCTCCTGGAAGTTGATACTATTGACGAGGAGAACTCAGGTGAGCCGTACGGGCCAACGGTGGCTGCCCATAACAGCCAACGTCCTAAAAGAGGGTATAAGCCTTCATCTTTTTCAGATGATAATGCCCCCCCTTTCTCTGTCTCTATTAATAGTGCTCCCCCTTTTTATGAAAATATTACGAATCAACAAAGTAATCCTACTACTGACCATCTAGGGCCGTCTTTTATCCCTCTATCCCTCTCTAGTAAGAATTGGCACAGTTTTGACAAAAATAGGGGCAGTGCAATTTTGCCAGTATCCCATTCGAACAAAAGCACGTATTGTGCACCGGACTGTGGATTTACCACATTTTCCTCTGTTTCATCTTCAATTGTTTCTTCAGTTGATATGGCAACCAGGGAGGAGCTTGATACGGCGGACGCTATTGAGCTCAACAAGGCTACTCCTCGTAACAACAAAAGCGCATTTTCTACTCCGCAACACAATAAGGGTACCCACAACCCCCCCTTTGCAACTGGTTCGGCTGTCAAGCGGAAAAATCAAGCAGCCAGTAATCTACAGCTTAATTCATGCCGTACAGCCCCAGGCAAACGAAAAAGTCCTTCAGACAAAATGATGGTTCCTCAAGCAAAATCCTTAAAGGTAAACTTCATTATTGGGGATACGGGGTTAAATAATGGCATTAAGGAAGCGGATGGTGCGAGCAACCGCCTAAATATTACCAGGCTTCATGCGGTTGAAGATGTGGAAGACGTTGTTAACGTTGTCCACACTGATCTTCATAGAAATTCGGACTTAGAGCTAGTTGAGAATATGGATGGTGTTATTTCCGATGATACTACCTCTCAATCGAATTTGAAGACAATAATACAGGACTATCTTCATGGTGAAGATTATTTATCTGGTGTACCACTTCTTACGCAGAAACTTAAAAAGCGTAAAAGTACGCTGCCTACTAAGTTCTCTAATCGAAAAATTATGGGGGATGTTTTGACCCACCCCCATCATAAATTATTATTCCGCTACATTTGTTGTATTTTGCCGGAACTTACGATACAAGTCGTGGAGAGCCTTCATAAGCATACCTCTAATGAAATATTGCTCAGCCAAGATATTGTTGGCAACAAAATACTGGCGGAGTTATGGGAGCTATTAAATAATCTTAAAAAGTTGCACCCTGTCATCACTGATTATGATTATTTCCTAGATGCCATAACTTGCCAAAAAAGCAATCTTATGAACATTGCTTTACCGGAAATTTCTTACTCTAATCTTAGTAAAATTTTAAATATATTCGAAATCAGAGGGCTTATGATCCCAAACTTTCAAGATCCAGTTGAACTTGAAAATATTTTTATTAAATATCTTGAAATCAACACTGAAATCATCAATAATGCTATAGTGGTCTCGCCTAAAATGAAGCAAATAAGTATTGTTGATTCCTTCGCTAAAAGTAGCGGTTCATCATCTAATAATATTCCTAATGAAAATACTTCTGAATTCACTAATGATGCAGATCTCTCTGACAGTGCTAGTGTCTCCGTTTTGCTCGGTACCGCCCCCATTTCTAATAGCCACATAGTTGTTAAAAACAATAAATTATGTAATGAATGTTCCGAACCGCCTGAAAGCCGACGGTCCTCCACACTTGAAGAAGATGACATACCAACTGAAGAACTTGGTCAATCTACAGGTTATCAATTTGATATAACTATAGACCAGCACAATATTTACACCGACCGCGTGGGGCTTTCGCACTCTCTTTCGGACCCGTCCAATGTGTCCGCCCTGTCCGCACTACAGGATTATGAGTGTGATCCGGTCACATCCGGTCATGATCCGCACTATTTATCTGATGTACCTTTCTTGCCTGTCCCATTGGCATTAAATCCGGTAGCTTCCGGCCAGGATCCGGACCAGTCTCTAAATAACCCCGCTGCACCTGGTCTATTGGCTTTGGGTCCGGAGATGTCCGGTTCCATACCGGTTATAACCGTTCCTGAGGTCACCGTACCGTCCGGTCACCGTACCGTCGCCGTACTTGGTGTCACCTTTCCGGGTGGCACCGTACCGAGTGTCACCGTTCCGGGTGTCGCCGTACCGGGTGTCACCGTTCCGGGTGTCACCGTACCGGGTGGCACCGTACCGGGTGTCACCGTACCGGGTGTCACCGTTCCGGGTGTCACCGTTCCGGGTGGCACCGTACCGGGTGTCGCCGTACCGGGTGTCACCGTACCGGGTGTCGCCTTACCGGGTGACGCCTTACCGGGTGTCGCCTTTGTCGCTGTACCGGTGGTCGCCGGTCCGGGTGTCGCCGTTCCGGGTGTCGCCGTACCGGGTGCCTCCGGATCTGCATATAAAAATTATCGGGCTAATGATGTGGCATCCGTTTTTGTAAGGAAAACTAACATATTTCCGGTTAACGTAAGTAGACTGGATGAAATGGGTGTAGCCCCATCGGAGCCACGCGACTTCCTGCTTGAGCAATCTTATGATCAATATAGCAAAACGGCAGATTTTTTTGGCCATATTAACGAGTGTCGGGACAAATCCACGGCTCAATGTGACAAGGATAGCATAACTTCTATAGATAAAATAAGGATCATTTCGGTCAATCTTAATAGTCCGATGCATCAACTACCAAAAATTTTTGACCGATATAATGGGGTCCACATCGTTTGTGTGCAGGAAATGGACTGTAATGCAGTCATTTTGGAAAAAAGGCTGTCCTATCCTAAGAACTATACTGCATATTCTCATGACCCAGTTATTATACATGGTACCCCAAAAATTTTTGCAGCTATCATAATTAGGAACGATCTTGGCTTCTCCATTAAAGTCAAATACAAAAAATGTCCATTTATCTGTATAGCAGTGTCTTTAGGCGTATGCCGCAGAACAAATAAAAAATTATGGATTAATGTAGCAACCTTTTACAGAATGCATTTAAATTCTATTAAAGCTAGGTCAATCGGCATTTTTGATAAAAATAAGTATCTCACCCATTTTATTGCGGGCTTTCAAAAAATTGTAGAAATGCAAGCTAGAGTAATGGGGGTTATTTGCGGGGACCTGAATGTAGACTACCAAAATCCACGACCCCAAGATTGCAAACAATTTTGCACGTTTTTCAGACTGTGCGTAGGCGGCTATAATAATCATAAATTTTCATACACAAATAAAGCGAACAAACGTAGTGCTAAAAATACTAATACCTTATCAAATATAGATGTGTTCCTATTAAATGAGTACTTCTGTAAAAACAACAAAAAAATAGGATCAAGTTCTAGGGATAAATGTGGCAAAATTAATACGGTAAATTTGTTTAACTATACTATGGTAGCCCATGACGGTCAACTGTTTTTGGGGAATGATGGTCATCGAATCCTAGACGCTACACTAAATATTAACTTTGTAATTCAGGACAATTATATCACAGCACTAGTTCAAAAAATGGCGGATCCAGCTGCAATCCATGACCTCGGTCAATATATTCTGAACAACAATCGCGATGCACTCAATAAACTGTTAATTGAGGCGAAATCCGACCGTTCGCGTGCAAGGGATACACCTTGGGATCTCCCTTATTCTACGTCCCCCTTTTCTGAGCAATTAGTAAACCTCATTGAATCCGCCATGCTAGAGCTTATGCCTCGAGAAGAGGTCACTTTTAATAAACTCATCCCCACCGTTGAATCGTCCATTAGGGCACGGGACCTCTACAGTAAAATTCGCGCTCTTGATAAACAACAAGGTTCTTTTAGAATGAGTAGCTCTGAGGAAAGATCTGAACTTGCTGGTCTCAAACGTGAATTGAAGTACCAAATCCAGGTTGACAGACGCGCCTTCTTGAGTAAGTCTATAAATGTGCATAATCCATCCAACAACGATATCTACAAGATTCATCGTTTACATAATAAGGGTGGTAAAGAGGGTTTCGGTACTAGGCCTAGTTTCACCGCCGAAAATCACAAAAATCAGTTCCTTAAGCTGCAAAGCAAAACAGCTAATATTTGCTCTACTAACGAAATGGTCCCACGTTGGGAAGAGTGTGTGTATAAGCTAGAAATTGACAAAATGTGTCTTTCTGTAGACGGAAATGATAAGTCTAACTCTCTTTCTCACATTTTGCGTAGCATGAAAAGCGGTACTAAAGGGCTAGACTCGTCCATTAATAGGAAAATAATTGGGGCGTGGCCCTCTGAGCTTGCATTTTTTCTTATCGAAATGTTTCGCGTAGACATAAGCCTGGGTCTATACCCGGCACATGATAAAATTAATAAATTAATCGCAATTCCGAAATTTAACGCAAAAGACCAATCCAGCATTGCCGCTAATAGGATGCTTAGCGTCCCCAGTTTCTCAGCTGGTAAAGAAAAATGGCTTGCGGCGTGCCTCAGGGACCATGCAGAGAAATATAAGCTTTTTCCCGAAACTCAGCATGGGTTCCGGAAAAATCATAGTTGTAATACAGCTATGGCCGAGGTTTTACTAAATATCTCGCATTGCCCGCCAGGTTGGGTAACCATCATTATTACAGTGGATTGCGCCAACGCATTCGGTACAGTTCCACATATCCATATTAATAACAGGCTCAAAAAAATAGTATGTCCGGAAATTGCAAGTTTCATTAAATCAGGGCTCAACTGCCGCTTGGGCACAGTGTTCGAAGATGGCAAATATAGCCGAGTTTTTGAGCTAATTAACTATGGCGTGCCCCAAGGGGGGGCCCCCTCCCCAGTTATTTTCTCCTTAATGCTAGGCGACCCGGGCGAAACCATAAAAAATGACAAATATTCTAATATAACCATGTTTGCAGACGACATTATTGGGGTTGTGTGCCGTCCCTCTCTCTCCGAAGCCCGAGATGCAGCTCAGATTATGATCGAAAACATTGACAAATGGACCCAGTCTCGTGGAATACATGTGTCCTTCGACAAAACCATGTTTACGGTGCTTGGTAAGAGTTCATGTGAAAATATTGTAATTGGGGACCACTTGGTTAAGCATGAAAAGGCACTTAAATATCTTGGTATAAGATTTGATTCCTTTTTAAATTTTCACAAGCAGATCAGTCATGTAAAATTCTCTCTCATACAAATTAGGGCCGTCCTGAATAATATTAAGTATAAGGACGGGGCCTTTGACCTATTAAAACTTGGGCGCAGCCTAATTTACGGTATTCTTAATTATGGGCTTAATGTTATGCCCCCTCTCCATAATATAACTTGCAATAAAATCTCATCTCATCTAGTCAGCATAGTCTGTGATTTATTGGACATTAGAATCGTCAACAATATCAGGCTATCCTATGCCAGAATATTCAAGCTTGTTGGCTGGCCGGACCCTGCTAATCTACAGAAGAAATGCTGCCTACTCTTTATAGGTAAAATATTCTTCAATAATTTACCGACAAAGGTCTACACTTGCATTTCTAAAATGTTCTTTTTAAAGGGAACCAATAATACATGGGCGAGAAGTGGACTCACTATAAATAGGAAAATTAAAACAAATCTTATACCGCTATTCAAAGCGACCCCCATCAATTCAATATGCTCCAATCAATTCCCATACTATGCTACGGAATGGTTTAATAGTCTCCCGAGGTACGTGAAGTCATATTTGGGAACCAAGCACTTTGAAGGGGCGATTAATGAGCATTTCAAGGTTGTGTGCCCGCATAGAGCCGGGAAAATAAATTGCGGCTTTTGCAAGGCCAACCTATCCATTAATAATAATGTTTTACGCGACCGTGTCGTTATGCCAGTTGAGGGACTTTCGGTCATCGCTATCGTTAGCAGAAGATGCTCCTCCATTCTCACGCTAAATAAATTTAACCAGGTTCAAAATCATTTATTGGGGGAGGTTAGGGGATTTCTTTATCCCACGTAAACTATTTATGGCCCCTAATGTATATGCACTATTTGTGACTCGCAAGATATTAACTAAAATTACTCCGGCAGGACTAATATAGGGTTAAAGCAACGCATGCTTTAAAACGTATACACTAAAACGTATACACTAACACTTAAATATTTAAGAAAAATGGTGGCTCTTATTGATGACTAAAATAAGCTTCTAGATACTACCAATATCCGCTCGAATGATAATGTGACAATATTTCGATATCATTCAAACAAAATACAAATCAACGCGCGGTTGTACAACTTTAGATACAAATATGCAGTCATCGACAATTCAATCAAAGGTAATTCAGTCAATCTAATTTAGCTGAGCACTTATCAATTTGGCGAGCCAGACTTAACGGGTTTGCTTTCTTTTTTTGAGATAGCCTCTATATAATATAGTTCACTAGTTTTAAGGGGTTTTAAAAATGGTAACATCTCATGTTACCTGCAGTTTTGTGCGCCATTTCGCATTATTCTGTAGGCCGGCATAGTGTAAAAGATATGACCCCTAAACAAAAAAGGAAAATTAAAATATACTTGTAACTGCCAAATTGGAGAACATCCACACCATTTATAAAAACACGAGTGGGGGTGGTAATCAGCTT
>SCLE01199880.1:0-13935 GCA_004367955.1 Bathochordaeus stygius | reverse complement strand
CCCTGAATTGAGTAGAGTAGCAAGTTAGTGGTTTTCTGTTCATATCGTCAATTAGTACTAGGCATTGTATTCAATTTCAATTTAGATTTGATTAGTAGCAGTTTTTGACCCTTATTGCCGTAATTAGTGTGTAGCGCCCTCATGTGAAAATAAATTTATGCCGCGTATTAGATCTAAACTGTTCCAAGCATATACTAGAAGAAAATATAAACAATCTCAGAGCTGTTCAGGAATGTCCAGAAGAAAATATATGCAAAATATGCAAAATATAGAATATTCGTAATATTTACATTTCATATTTTCGTATATTAAATTTGGATTTTATATGATATCAGAGAAGGACATTGAGTGCTATTAGCTTGTGTTGATTTAAAATTCAGCTGTACTTTATTTTCATGTAATATTTATTACCGATAGTGCCTGACCAAGAAAGTGCCTGAACAGGAAAAATAAAGTTTTTAAGATATCAAGAGAATGCTGACATCACAGGAGATACTGTCCAATATTATAGCTTGGTCAGAGTTGGAATCCCCTACTATTCCGCCACACCGATTTGTATCCTCGCTGTATACAATGCAACCGCTGGTTGGTCGAAGAGCGGCACTGCAGATGTTCAGCAACTTCGCGCAGTGGTATAGGTCTACAGTTCAATTGGGACCTGATTCAATGACTTTGCCGCTACCATTGTCCCCATATCTGGTTGACCAACTCGATTTGGCTTGGCTTCGGTTTTTGTTCGCATACAAGAGTACCCCCTGCTTCTGGACTTCATCGGATTATCAATATTTCTTCCCGCGCCGGTATTCCATAACTTTTGCTTCCCAGTAAGTGAATAATTTATTACTAGTTTATTTAATTTTAGTTGAATTTGAAGGCGGTAACTGACCGTGGACTTAGCGGCTCTAAAGTCACCTGTGGAGAGTCGCTATGATTAGAGGATCACCCTACCTATGCACCGACGGCGCTGGATAGCAGACACTGTATTTGCATTATATTGTAACCAGTAAAAAATTTTTAAAAATAAAAATATATAAAATGATCTCAACCTGTGTTGGCTTGGTAATTTTCAAGCATATTTGCGCACTTGCGTGTATAGTAATAGTTCGATTTGTAGACTGCATTGTGTTAGTGAAAGTTAATTTAGGATTAGTTCAGCGAAAGTTAATTTAGAATTAGTTCAGCGAGTCTTGACCTTAGAACTATCACCCGGATCAACTTAGAACTCCTTAGATCACCTTAGATCACCTTAGAACTATCACCCGGATCACTAGGGTTAAGATTAATGAGGTGCATAATGTTGAAATTACTGTTTTATAAGGGCCGTCAGATACCCTCGTGTTAATTGTTCGCATCTTCTGCGCACTGAGTCATATTCAAGCGCGTATTCAGGCTACCGATTGTGACTGGTTCGAATGTATTGCACTAAAAGGATTAGTCACGTGTTGTCAAGTTCCCGCGTTTTAGATTTGTTCGAAGACGAGTTGCCCATAGATAATCACCATTTCGGTGAAACGTCAAACACCACATTCATATTTTTTAATTATTTTTAATTGTAAATTGCTGGACGTGACAAAACTCGCCAGTGGCTATAGTCTATATAGTTATGAAGTATTCTCCTCCTATATCGTTTTTGTTTTTGAGTTGATTCGAATACCATAAAATCGGATGATCCACTGTTGTTTGTAATATGAGCGCATTCAAAGTTTGTTTTAGTTTTAGAGAGCTGCTATAGTATTATAGTGAAACTGTTAGAGCATATATTGTTAATTGGATCCTGTATTGTACTGCTTCACCGAGTTCATATTTGTAAACTTAACCACAAATTTATGAATAGGTTTCGATATGATCGCCGAAAGTTATTTTAGTGGGGCTCATTTGGTAAGACGCTGCTTCTTAGCCGTGAGTACAATTTTTAGCCTTAATTTTTTAATAAATACGTTATTTTTCCTACATCAACCGCTAGTATTATTATGTTGACCGTTGGTACTGCCTCGTTTACCGTTATTGGAAATGCCTTGTTTACCGCTATTGGAGCTGGATAATATGGTTCGATTACTTCCTCGTTGCATTTATTAAGCGTCTGGTAAGTTCGAAGTTTATATGAATGGTTCGTGTTAAGGACGGTTTGATATTTACCTGCCAATGTTGGGTTATTCCGGGACCAATACAGGCCCCCCACTACTTTCTCAGGCTATGTTTTAATTACTTGCGGGATAGGATGATTTATTACCATTTCTGGCCATTTTGTGAGCTGAACTTTTCCTACATTTGTTTTAGTTGGACTTAGTAGTGGTTAAGCTAGTTTAGTAGCCGTGGGGGGCCGCCCAAGTAAACCATATTCCCCCTATTGGTTAGTCATTCAATGCATTAAATATGCATTAAGTATGAGTTCTGGTTTGATTATTTTAGTTTCAGCGATTGTAGATATATAACCCACCCTCGTAATTTGCTTTGGACCCCCCCCAGCTATTGCGTTTCCAAGTTTATGCTGCGGTTAATTGGTGGAATAGATAGTCTTTTTGCCCTTTTGGCCATTTTGTGATTATCTTAGCTTATTACATATTTTTGGTGTACGAGAGAGTTTTTTGCTTGGTTTTTATTTTTGACCTTAGTAGTGTCAGCCTAGTTATCGGACCACCATGAGATATTTCAGATCGTGAGGGGGTATTTCTAGGACCAGCCCCCCTGCCACGTTAATCCCTATAGTTCACCCCAATCAGAACTCATGCGGAGCTCCCCCGGACTTCGGTCGGATTTAAATCGGAATTCAGTCTAAATTCGGTCGGACTTCATTCGGAATTCAGACAGAATTCACTCGGAATTCCTTTGGAATTTAACCAAACTAGGCGCGACTTGAGCGTAATCAGACTATTATTATGATCCATAGTAGCCGCCCATATACTTATAACTGGCCACCGTAGTCTAACGGGCCCAATTGTAAGGGTTAGACCTTATCGCGCTTTTACTAGGTTAGATTAACCTATCTTCAGACTGCATTTTGCTACGCCGACTACATTTATTGGCGCGATCTAACTGTCATTTAGTCTAGCTGTCATCGGACTGCATTTGACCAAGTTTTGAGTGAAGTTATATTAGCGATGTTATGCGCTAGTTTGGTAGATATTTGTAAACCGTATTATTACTGGTAAATACTAGCTGTAGGCATTAAGAATCGTGTTATGGCTATATCGAGTTTAACGCTTAATTGCACGTTGACATGGTTATGCCTAGATAATTAATGTTGCTTATGTATCGTGTTCGTTTTATTATCCATCATTCGTAACATCCGTTATAATAAGTATCCCTCATTATGTACCCCTTAAGATTAAGGCATTCATAGGGCCAGCCGAGATCCCTGATGGGGTGATTTCCGTAGGTTCCCCTAGTTTGATGCCGAATGTTACCTAAATGTCAGTTTTCAGGTACGACTTTCTGTAGTATATGGTGACGAATGCATATGGCGACGGTTCCATGTGGCGACGATTACCTACCGTTATGATTAAAGTATTTAGACCCAGGTTAGATTTAGTCTTATAAGCTTCGCATAGCTTGTTACCTTAGTCCTTAGCTATTCCTTTTGGGGGTAATCAGAGTTATTTAAAAGTTAGTTTTAGGGCCTATGACATATTTAGTTTTTAATTTGTTTTAGTTCTTTTAATTTTTATTTTTGTTTCAACTATGATATGGATTATAGTATCTTTATTTACCGTGCTATTTTCAGATGAATTCGCTTTTCTGCACCAATCGGGCACAATTTCATCGACTTTTAGTTCTAGTAGCTTTTTGAATTTGGCGGTCCGCGGCGACTCATTGTCATAGAGTGAACCGGTGCAGTTGGGGTCCCTGGGGGCGTTAATGGACGCTTTCAGGTTATTTTTATTAGTAGCATGGCCGGTAATAACCGAGTCTTTGTTGACCAGGGGGCTCTTTGTCGTAAATCCACGTAGGCTAGCCATTATTATTTGCCCTGTTTCGTGGGCCGTGGCAAATTGGTTTTGCTCCATGAACTCAAGCACTCTTTGATTATCGAATTTGCCCACTGTCGGTTTTAGCAGGTTGCAGACTGCAACTATATTACCCCTAATTCCATATTTGGCACACGCCCTTCCTTTATACTCAATAAAATCGATTTTGGTTTTGCGTATCGTGGCGCTGCATTTTGCATATTTGTACGCCTTGCTGTAGCCTGGGATGCTAAGTTCTAATTTTTTGACCAATTTCTTTGTTCCAAATTTGCTGATCGCTATAATAGGCCTTTCGACAGGAATTATAAAATGATTAATGGGATCTTGAGACTAGATTATAGTTATCAGTTTGAATTATACGGATACTATGATCTACCACCTTGTTCAAAGTCATAGAATGGCCCATATAAGGCCGTGCGCTAGCAAGATAATATTCCGGGATAATTCTGAGGTAAAGAAGCATAACTAATGGGGGCCTTGCTTTTCCCATTACATATTAGGCTGCTGGGTAACCAAAACCCATAGCCCCGCCTTGTTACCGCGTTTCGATTGATTACTGTGCCTGGGTGCATACTGTATTACGCGAGTGGTAGAGCTACCTTAGTTTGATTTTATGTTTTAGTTCAAGGGATTACCATTTTTTCGATTTCATGGCTAATTAGTTTTAACGTAGTTTTTCCCGAATTTTGGGAGAGAAAGTTATCGCTCAGTTTAAAATCAGGCTTTTGAAATTCGTATTTGGAATTGATCAAACTGAACCCTCGCATGCTATGGTGTTTAGGACCTAGGTTGGATATTTAGACAGGTATATGTTACCACTAGATTACACTAGATTTTTGGGTTTAGCAAAAGAAACGAAAGGCCATTCTTTAGCTTTCTGAGCCCATAGATTATTTAGCATAATTTGGAGTTCACATCTGAGCATAACATCTAGCGCTTTTTTAAGTATGTCGAAGTTATCATCGTCCTTAATCGCGCTGTGGTCTTTTTCAATCGTCTTAAGCATTTTATAGAATAAATTTTTCGGGATTAATTTGGCCTTATTGTAGAACTCGGTGCAATTATTGCTGACTTTATGAAATAACTCCTTATTTGTAACGTCATTAGGTGTGAGGCACGGCCTTCCTGCATTGCGTGACCTGATTAGCCTTTCGCAGGCGATTTGGAACACCACTGATACTTTGGCGTGTTTTTTCAGTATATTGGTAATTAACTTTTCCATGGCTTTTTTATCCATGAAGTTTTTGTTTTTGAATGTTTTTATTCTGTAAACATAATTCGCAGCGATCGCGTTATTTTTTATAACGTTCAAGCTTTTCATGATAAAAATTTGTGACTTTATTTTCATAGGCGGGTTGCCATTGCGGTTCGGCTGGAATTTGGCTTTCGGGAGAGCGCGTTTGCACCTGGCCATTCTTAATTTGGATTTAGTAATTTAGTATACTTTTGTAATTTTGTGTAAAACCTAGTTGGGCTGGAATTTGGCATTTTGGGAGAGCGCGTTGGTGCCTGGCCGCCATTAGGTTAATTAATTATTCATATTTATATAGCAGTATGACGTAACTCGTAACGACAAGTTTTGCCCTATTGTTTATTTTATTTCATTTTATTTTGAATTTAATAAATTATAATTCATTTTATTTTAGATTTAATAAATTATAATTGTTCACTTTTTCTTACCTGCTAAATTGTAGTATTTCGGATTAGTTGCAGGCTTGTAAAATTGCGTCAGAATGAGTAAGATTAAAGACAAAGTAAAGTAATAAATGTTGGGCAGTTCTCTGTTGAAATGCTGCTATGTAATATGGCTGTTTGTGGCAGTGCTTTTTATAAGCACCTAGTGCATTTGGGAATTTTCACGAAACTAGGATGGCCTGGTGTTAATTCAAGATTCAGACCTGGTTTAGTATTGGGCCCCTGATAGATCTGACTGATTTTGTACACGACTTGATACTTTTCCATTGTTTTGGTTAACATTATACTTAATATTTTATATTTTACAATACGTTTAGATTTTGTACTTTATTTTTATTTTTGTTATATCAATATTAACTTTGTTACTTCGGCTGATTAGAGTTAGGTTCTGTATATTGTTGTGTTTATCGGCATTTTCCTGTATTTTGAGGTATGGCTTAATTATCAGAGCTTAATACTGGCACTATTTCGCGCTATTTGGTTCGTGCCAAGACTATTGAATTACGGGAGCCTAGTTCCCGGGCAGCACAGTCCCCGCAGCAGCGTGATCAGACTCAAGAGACAAGTTACTCGGACCAAAGATTAGTGCGACTTATAGCCCTTACCTTGTTGTATTATGTTGCTTGACTTGCTATCTTCAGATTCATACTCCACAAGCCTGAAGTAACCTCGCTGATGGATCATGTGCCCAGCTCTGACAGCGAGTAGTGATTATGGATGACTATTGGTTCGTAGTTGATTGGAGCGTTAAAGTTTTGAGAGATTGAATCGGCAATTAATGGACCAGCTTAGCCGGTGAGTTGTATTTGCTTATTACCGATAAAAGGCTCATTATACGAGTTTGTTCGTTCGTTCTCGTTTTTGTAATTGACTATTGAATGTCGTCCCAGTATATAATATCCATATTTTTAAAAATAGTACTAATTTCATGCCTTTTTAAGATTACAGAACTCGCTTTTTGTTGATTATTTTTAGTTTTTGAAATATGTTTTTGTGTATAAGAGCATTGGCAAATGTTGCTGGCTTATTTTATGTGTAAGTCATGTAGCTACTTCAAATGCTTGCGCCAATATTGAGGCGTTGTTTGAAGTTAGTTAAATTATCGGATGTTGTCGGCTCAGTCAGGACCTACAGTCGTGAATGATTAGAATTTACCATAGTTACTTGTACTTAGAGATTATTTAACAAATCACTGCATTTAATGTGTTATTTCGGTAGGTTGCACACCTCTGATAATCTGTAGTTGTCGGTTGCGTTCATTGTTAAGTTCATTGGCGACATCATTAACTACCCTATTTTCAATCCTGATAAATTGATCAAGAGAGGCGCCCAGGTTATTAACTCGGACCATTGACAGTGCAGTTATTCCAAAAAGGGGTACTGTAAATTCAGTTGCGGTGTTAGTAATTGCCGCTTCCAATGGAGCGCAAAATTTGCAACTTTTTAAATCAGCCCTGTGCGGGCATTTATCTCTATATAGCATTTTTATTTCGTTCATGAAGCATTTATTGCCAATTAGCCGGCGAATATGATAGGGAACTCTATTGAATATCGCGATTCCACTGAAGGGGAACAATTTGCGATTGAAATGACTATGTTTTTGTAAGTTGGCAAACGGGATTTCCGTGATGCAATAGTTGGTATTTTTTAGGAATCTTTTTCGGGAAATCATGTCGGTAATAATTATGTTCGTAAGGTTTTTGTACACAAGTTTAGGGCTCTTTTTGAAAGCAGTGTCTCCTATCCTTGTTAGAATACATTTCTCGTGCAGATTTTTGGGGTCAGGCCAGCCCACTTTTAGGAATAATTCCGCGTAGCATAGTTTGCGATTATGTTTTGGTCTAATATTTAGAATATCTGCAATTATGTTTGTAATCAGCCTTGAAATTTCATTATATATTTTGTTTTCGCATACCGGGATAATTTCAAATGCATAGTTGAGGTTCCCGTAGATGAGGCTGTAGGCTAACTTTAGCATTTCTTTTGCTGGTTTCGAGTGCTTTATATGGCTAAGTGATATCCTGTGTCCAATAATTCTTTGTCTAAGAAAATCGATTTGACATTTAAAGCTAAGATTGCTATCAAATCTCATTCCGAGATATTTTACCTTGCGAATGTGTTCAATTATATTGCCCTTTACTATTATGTTTTTATCATTATTAGGCTTACCAACTACGGTGTAAGATGTTTTTGGGTAGGCCAACATGATGCCTCTGTCCTCCGTGAATTTTGCCACATTCGTGATTAGCTTTTTGGCTGCACTTTTAGCCTCCTCCAGGCTCGGTCTGCTGACAACGCATATAATATCATCTGCAAAACAAAAAACTTTAGTGTTAAGGTCATTTTTTGCCACGACATCTTCCACCCCATTAAACGCTATTTGGAATAGCGTAGGAGATATCGCTCCACCTTGGGGAACCCCATTAGGGGATAGCGCAAATTTACTACTTGATTGTCCTTTAGAGACAACTACCCCGTATCGCTCAGTTAGTTGTCTTTTAATATATAGACAGATGTTGTGAGTGGCGATTTGCTCAAGCTTGTACGTAATTAAATTGTGCGAAACGTTGCCAAAGGCGTTCTCGGCATCAATAGTGATTATTATGCAGTGGTAATTTTTTGGGATGGTGGCAATTGCGCACATTACCTCGGACATTGCTGTGGCGCATGAGCGTCCTCTTCTAAACCCGTGTTGGTTGTCCGAGATTAATTTTTCTTTTTCAAGGAAGTCCTGCAGATTAGAGTTAAGGAATTTTCCTTTGAGTGCCGCGGCGAAGCTCATTACGCTGAGCATTCGGTTTGCTTCGATGCTGCTCGGATTTTTTGCGCCGAGTTTAGGTATTGGAACTAGTTTGTTGATGCGGTCTTTTGGTGAATAGCAACTCAGTTCAATATCGAGGATGATCATGGTCTTGAGCCTTTCGAGTAGTTCGATCGGCCAAAACCTGATTATACCCTTATTTATTGCTGAGTGCAGACCAGTGGTTTTATCCTTGAAGCTACGGAAGATTTTCATTATGGAGTCGGACTTGGTTTTTCCCCCTGTTTTTAGTGAGAGTTTTTCCTCTCCGAATTTTTTGTTTGGCAAAACCCATGATTCGACTATATTTTCTAGAATGGCATCATTTTTCCCCCTGTTCTGTAGTTTAATAAAGTTATTTTTGTGTTCTTCAGCCGTATGATTACCCAGTTTACCCTCGTTAGCTTTGTTTTTAGAGTTATGTCGTCTATTTATGTGAAAGATGTCGTTAAAGCTTGGGTTGTTAATGATGCACTTACTTTGAAACTCTCTGCGGTCCGCTTGAAACATCTGTTTCAAAAGTTTTTTCCCTTTAACGAAAAGTTCGATCTCTTTAGTATTGAGTGAATTCCTTCTAAATAATGAATTAACCTGTTTCATGTTTTTATAGAGTTTGTTTGTGTCTGCGGATTTGTAGTTATAGTTGCACAGTTTGTTAATAGAGATTTCAATTTCTGGCATGATTTCGTTCATGGAGTTTTCCATTAAGGTTATTAGCTTTTCCGTAAATGGGACCACTTCGAAATCTGATATGAAATTGACCCCTTTATTATCGTCGACAATTTTAAAGGCCTGTTCAGCTAGCTCGTCAAGTAGAGTACAGTTGTCATTCAGTATTTCTAGACCTTTATCGTATATTTCTTGGGGTGAAACTTTTTTCCTTGCTTTAAACTGAAGTATATTATGCTTAACTTCAGTGCATATGTTTAGAGTGGCCTCAAACACTGAATGACCGTCATTACCAGCCACAAGCTCCCCATCGTGTTGTTCAATCTCAAGGTGCGAAAGCCCCTTAAACATGAACACGTCAATATTGGAAAGTTTTACAACGTTGAATTTTGAACGCTTGTTAGGCACATTAGTGTAGCTAAACTGATGATCCTTATAGGGGTTAACATTGTTTTTGAAATAGTTACAGAACATTTTGCAATCTTGCGGTCTGGGACTGCGATAATTGACATTTAGGTCCCCGACCAGGAGGCTTGGGACTTTGGACTGTAGTTTGAATAGTTTGTCGAAGTGAAACATGAAAAACTCGAGATACTGCTTTTTGGTGAATATCCCAAGGCTTCTAGCTTTAGGTGAGTCTACATGGAACTTGTAAAAATTGGTAATGTTAAGCGTTATTTTTTCTTCAATTTTCGTGGATATTGAAATACTAATGAAAGGTGGTGAGTCATACTTAATTTTTACTTTCAGATTGCAATCGTTACGAACTAAGATGGCCGCAATAACTGTTGGTCTGTCATGGATGATGAGCTGCTTATGGGTGTACCCTGTAAAGTGCCCAGGTATGCCCAACTTTTTATCAAAAAATTCGGGTCTGCAATTCAATTCTTGTAGGCAGATGATGTGTGCATCACCGAATTTAGTTAGGATGTTTGGGACTTGGTTTTTGGGATCATTGAGATTTGCCGATACAATTTTTATTTTTTCCTCAGTGAATTTTTGGACATTAGATTTTATTCTACGGTTAGATTTTGGTTTAGTTTCATGGTTAATAGCCTGGCTGACTGAGCGTAATTGGCTCGTAATTATCACCGATTGAGCATGTCTGTGTTCTCTGTTGACGCTGTTGGTGCTCGGCGGAATGATATATCTCCTAGTGTCTTGTGTTAAATTGAGATTAGTGCTATGTAAACTGTTGTTAGCCGCCGAATTGTTTTCATTAGAACTGACATTACTATTGGAAGTTATTAAGCTGTTCTGCTGACTGTTCACGTTTGGAGCTTCAAACCGAAAGTCATTATGATTTGGTGGGGTTCTGCTTGGTGCATGTATGGACATATTCTGAGCGGGCTCATATGGATTGTCATTTACGAGATTGGGTGAGCTTTGACTCTGGTTAATTAGGTTGGCCGACAAGTTATTATTACCTGGATTTAGACTAGTACTTGGTGGATCAGTAATTATTGTTGAGTTCATGCGCTGTGACTCCGTCGATTCTTGTCTTAATCTTGGATCACAATCTCTGCTATTTGTTTTTAATAGGTAAGTTTCATTAGAGTTATTTTTATTTGGTAAAATGTTTGATTCGTCGCCTTCAACCACCTTATTATTTTTATTTAAATTTACAGGCGTGTGTTCTGTGCCAACCTCGGCATCGGTAAAAGTGTGGCTACACCTAGAGTTAATAATTGTTAAATTTTGTTGCGGTATAGTAATGTTATAATTCGTATAATTACCATTTTGGTGTGCGTTAGTAAGAACACGGTCTGTGTAGAGTACATGGTGTTTATAACTGCCATTACTTTGTGTTGGCGATCCGTTACTTGATATCAAATTGCTGGTATTAATTGCTAGAATTTTCTTAATTTTTGATTGCTTGAGGTTACTTTTTGTGCTCAGTAATATATTTCTAAGGAATTCTGTACTGCCATTTAGCAGTCGTTTGAGGGTGGTGAATATTATTGTGTCCCCACTTACTTGAGGGACTTTGTATCCATAGCGAGCGAAAACTTTTAGTAGTGCGAGGAAAGCTTTGTTTGACACGTTGGGCAAAATTATGCTATTGATTTCGTCAACCCTCCCTGTTTTGAGAATTTTTTGTATATTACAGTAGTCGCTGACTGCGGGTTGAAATTTGAGCATATCGTTTCTAAGAGTTACGATTTCGTCGAATACAGATCGGTCAATGTTTGCGTCTACGTGAATAACTTTGCTGGCACTGATAAAATTATTCATAATGTCGAGTGCTAGTTCAGGTACAATAAAGCAAATGTACTTGAATAGCAGCCTATTTGTTCCGCTCAGATTTGACCCCCCTGTATTGGATTTGCTCCTAGTGCTGCAATTAGCGCCCTGTTTTGTTTTGGGCCAGTTAACTTTATCCTCGTTATACTTAAGGCGTTCATGATTGGCTAAATATTCATTAATATTTATATTGAGCTTTAGCATGACTTCTTTCGGCCCGATTTCATCTTCTTGGAGATTTTTCATGGGGGATTTGCCATCCGGTAAACTAAAGGCGATTCTGTAAATAGGGTTTTCTTAGATTGGGGTACTTTTGTACCCATAATTTCCGGAAAAGTGCATTCAAGCCCCGCATGTGCTATTTCACCGTATCGTGTATCCTCGTACCCGCATCGTGTATCCCCGTACCGTACAGTATTGCACTTTTATAACTATACGTTTTATAAATTTCATAACTTTTATAACTATGCATCCCATGACATATGTCCCCGTAAAAAACTTTTTTATTAATAATTTTTCAAGCTGGGAGTAATACGCTTTCGCACCCTATCGTTTGCCATTTTTGTAAATGTTTTTAACTTAGATCTTAGAGCCTGTTTATTTTTTCAGTGGCGTTATTACTACATTTGCAGTCTTGTGGAGCGCGAACGGAATTATTATTTGACCGAACATTCACATGGTCGTAGGCGTTCGAATTACACTGGTTTTGCTATTGTGCTATTTAGCTGTATTACGCTTGATTATTTAAACATGTATGCTGTAGGATTTTAGTCTTTTACGTCTGAAGTACCTGCGCCTTGTTATGCAGGTGCTCTAACTGGGATTATGGTTGAGCCGATATGTAGTGCCATTTGTTAGATGAATTGAAGAGCCAGCTTAGTTTTATACGTTAGACTTTTGCTACATTAATTTTACTTGAGCGTATGATTATAGCTGTTAGTGTTGAATTCGCAATTGCGATCATTTAGACATTTTATTGCGATTTAATTATTATTGTTCAGATCCATTTCCTTTGGCTGGATTTCATTCCCGTTGGTTTTATTTGAATTGGATGCCAAATGTACCCCCTTTCCTGCAGCTGCGGTAAGTTTACTACTAATTTGACTTAGATTTTCATTGTTTAAGTCAAAGCTGGTCTCAGGAAGAGGAAGTTCAGTCTGAGCCGGTTCAACATTAATGTCATTGGTGACAGTCTTGTTACCGACGTCCACCGCACTTTCAAATTCTTCGTTGTCGCTTGTGGATTCACTGCGGCTTTCAAGAAGTTCGCATTCAGCTTTCTCACGCTCATTTTGGCTGAATATGGTATCCGTAAAGTCAGTTACGTTTGGGCTTTCAACCGGGGGGTTTGCCTTATTATGCCCGTTTGCATCGACTGAGCTGTCAGATAGGTTAAATTCATAAGACGTCGCGATTTTGGTATGATATTCAATAGCCAGGGGACTGCTTTGTTGGTTAACGGTTTTTGAGCCAATGGAGGGGTCTCTTTCCTTGATTGGAGAGCAGGGTGGCTGTGTTTGGATTCGATTGGACTTGAATATATACTGACCCGCATGTTGGCTATCTGTAGTACCAGCTGAGGAATTCCTGCTTGTGCCTTTTAGAATGTACTATTTTAACATGTCGCCCCCATGCGCTTTATATTGGTAAATAATCCGCATCCCTGTATTTTGACATTATAATCTACATTTATAGGAAATTGTTAGGACTTATCCTTTTGAGCATTTTGTTTAGTGACTAAGTTGCACGGCGTTTTGCCTGAATGATTGCAGATTTTAGCATTTTGTTTAGTTACCGGACATGTTATAAGGTACATTCGAGGAGCAAGCCCGCTATCACCACCACGAAGCGCGGAAATTTCAATCGAAATGTAATGTAGCGCGCCTGCCCGCTGGAATATCACCGCCGAGACGCACCGCAGAAACGTGACCGACCTGACGTGTCAGCTGAGGCTTACACAATGAGGTTTTAGCCGGTTGCAGGCGGCTTAGCCAGAGAGTTCGTGTTGCTGTGCACTTATCATGTTATTACTGTAGTGGATTGTATTGGTAGACATCCACCTCCCCAACTTTTGACACTATTTATCGAAATTTATTAGGGTTTATTAGGATTTAGCCTTTTGCGTAATTCTACTTAGTTGTTAGTTTAAGCGGCAACATAGCCTAAATGATCCCACATTAGTATTTTGTAGTTAGCCTGTAGGCATGTTTATGTGTGCAGCAAAGTTGGACGATTCCCCGCTTGCCTCAAACGTTGACGCGTTGTACTGAGTATACCCGCCACTTGGCCGAATGAGTACCACAGCCGAATGAGTACCACAGCCAAGCACCTCTCCTTATTAACATGTTAACCCCCATGTGGATTATTTTGGTAGATAATTCACATCCCAGTTTGTATCATTATATTCGAGATTTCTAGGGTATTTAGGTTAGAATTTTATTGTACATCTTGGATAAAGACGTTAAGTTAATTGGCATAAAGCCCAAATAATTGCAAAACTTTAGCATTTCATTTAGTTGACGGACATGTTATAAGGTACATTGAAGGAATAGAGTCGCCACG
>SCLE01198786.1:0-13969 GCA_004367955.1 Bathochordaeus stygius | reverse complement strand
AGAACTGGATTTTGGAAACCGTGGTTGAAATTATATGGGCAAAGTTCATCACTTTATACTGCCGCGAGCCCTGCATTTTTAGCTCGGACGATATTGATTACAGCTTCGAGCAGCGCGAAATTATTTCCTCGAAAAAATAGGTTGGTGTAACGCTTGAATCGCAACTAGTTACGCGACAAGCTTTACCCTATGCAGAAATGGTTTATGCCGTTACGACGCTTCAGCATCCCTCTCACAATTACCGTCTACTGGAGTCCCCTCACATCATTTGCTGTTGTTTGCTATTTAAACGCTGTTTTTTAGTTGAGACTACTAATTAATAAAATTATAGTTTAAATTATTGTTTGTTCAGACCTATATGGAATGCACTGCATATTTTACGTGTGGGGTTGCTAGCTTGCACTGAGGTTCATTCCGAGCAATTGGAGCTTATTTCCTGGTCGCGTACATCTTAAAAGTCCTGGAATGTCATGGGGGGTCTCGGAAAGTGATTTATTTTCAATTTTTAGAACTCAGCATACTTGAGACTATATTATTATAGAGTTACAGATCGGTTATCGGTCCATTACATACCCAATGGTTACAAGTTGGTATTCAACGGCCATTTCGCAACTTGTATTAGAATCTCCATGCTGCAGGTTAAAGTCATGGCGCTGGGGGGTTAGGAAGGAAAGTTTTCGAGCTCTACCCGTTAGAGTGGGATATTTGTGCCTTGAACATGGTCCACCCCGAATTTTACATGAACACCCCGCTTCGTCCTAGTAGGTGCGTTTTATGGAGGTCTAAAACCATATATCAGCCGATAGGTTTCACCCCTTGTGAAAGATTGCCCTTGTTCAACTTGCGAACCATTTTATGATTCGGCCCTCCGATTACAAGTTTTAGTTTGCGAAGCCAAAATTCGACCCTATGTGCGACCATGCGATCAGATTTGAGCCGTTGACATTTTCGACTACTTGACCGCCACGCTTCGTAACATTAATTAGCGCGCTAACCGTCATACGAAGATATACAGATTTGCGCTTGTGATTGCGCTTTTGTTACCTTGAGAATATTTCTTGCGTATGCCTGATAGAGAATCGTTGCCCTGTGCTGCACGTACATTAATTCTTAGAGAAGAAATTCTTCGCTTATGTGTAAATCATTTAGATTACGTTTTTCGTGTTTTAGACGATCGCTATTTTATTTTATGGTTGTATAAATTCCATCGTTTGGGTAAGGTTTGTTTATTGAAAACTTAAGGGTCGTTAAAAGTGCTTCCTGCTTGAGATGGGTGCCTGGCGAGAATCAAGAATGTACCGCGAGTGTAATGCGTTGCTTTGGAATGAACTGGATTATGGTATCCCAACTTTGGGGTTCTTTCTTTTGCGAGGTTCGTTTCATTGTTTAAGATAAGGTACTTGAAAAATTTAGGACGCGTTTTGGATTGATTTGGTGTGATTTACCTGTGATGTGCCATGCTGAAGCTGCGTCGTCTGGATGGGTATGACTTGTCGCGGTTCTAGCATCCAAGTCAGGTTAGATTACACATCAGGGTATTTATATATATTTTTTTGTGGGGAGTGCTAAAAACAACGCTTTCCGCAGTTAAAAGATCTCCCTTGTTTCTTGTCGGGTTAGGGTTAGGGTTAAAATGGCTTTGCCGCGCGCGCCCAAAGCGCTAAGAACCATTAGCGCGGTTGAGCGGCGCGACGCTCAAGTGGTGCAGCGGCGGTACGCTGCCGCAGCGCGCGCAGCGCAAAATTTTTTTAGCATGTTGCACAGAAATGGCTTTGCCGCGCGCGCCCAAAGTTGAGGGTTATGGATACATCCTTAACAGATTTAGATTTGTCCCCCCCCTTCCGTTTGTAACAATATACGGGTTAGGGGTTAGAACTTTAAGATATTAATCAGGTTTAGAGTTACGGCTTTGGGTTAGTTTTGGTTAGAGGTTTTTTTGGGGGAAGGTATAGGGTAACCCAAGCCCCTTAGATTACTTGTTTAGATTACGGTTATCTTGTACGAAATTAATTACCTAGTTATGAGTCCTACGGCTGTTGCGAGTTGACTGTTAGTTGTGGGATCCTCTGCCTGCGGGGGTTATCACTCTCCTGCTTATTATAGGGTCTATTAGGGCTAATTTGGATTTTGTTAAGGACCTTTTGATTGTTATTGGATCACAATTGTCAGGACTATTATATGACCAGTTGTGATTGCTTGAAGGCTAGGGAGCATTTTGCCTTGTCACTTTGCAAGTTGCATTTTACCTAGTTGCTTTGCAAATAGACCGTGATTATTAATTCGCGAAGCGTTTTGAAAATAGTTACTTGTTTAGATTACATTTAGTCTTTCCACTCATTCGGCAAAAAAATCCTAGAGCGTTGGCGATTAATTTATTCTTTTTAATCAATCGTATTTATTTTTGCGTTTTAGAGACGACGTGTTCTTGCTCGACTTGCAACGTTCAGGCTATGCCAAAGTCCTCGAAGTCTACGAAAAAAGGTATTTAGCATTTTCAGCTATTCGTCGATTACATCCTATTTTTATCACTTTTGAGATTTTGCTGCCGCTGCTGCCAAAGAGTTTTTCCGCGCTGCTTTGGAACAGATGTTCGAGAATCCTGCAGTTGGTATATATATTCGTGCGTTTGCTGGTTCTGGGTTTTGAAGGTTTAACCCTAATGATTTTAGTTATGGCCTTCGTGCTGGTGCTTATTATTTCTGGCGTCGTTTATTTCCTGTGTCGGACAAAAATTTGCCCCTGTGCTAGATGCTGCCCTGTTGTAGAGCCTGAGTGTGGGGTTACCAATGCCACGTACCGTGTTGTGGAGACCTTGTTTTAGGTTAAGTGTTTCCTCGTGCGAGCTGGCATATACGTATTAAATTTATTTAGTTGACCGAGCTGGTTCCTCTGCGATATGTCGTTATTCTGCTAAATTATGCTATTGGATGGTTCCTGCTAATCGCTGCTTGCTGCCTTCGTAAAAATAAGGTTTGGTTAACTATTCGCAATGCTTATTGTTTTGTTAACTAAATATTCAGGCTACGTTAAATTATTTTGCTTTCCTGCACTAGTATGATTCTGGCGGTTGAACCCTTTCCGATTTGTGCCCTGCATCATTTTAGGAATGCTGTTTAAATTTGGTGGTGCCGCACTGAGCGCGACTAGGCTTGATGATTAGTAGTGACGCCCTCTGTACGACGGATGGGGTATCGCGCTGCGTTTTGGTTTGGAAATATAGCTTTCCAAACCAGGGCAAGGTACGTCGTATAGGGTCTCATCACTTTGTTGAGAGGGTGACTTGGTCCCTCTCAATTTGGTGATGAGGATTCGGGTTTTATATGATTTGATTTCCATGTGGCTGCCAAAGTGCCCCACAGCCTCAGTCCCCCAAATCGAGGCTGTGCTGCACTTTGTTGCACCTGTAATTTGTGAATCAAGTTATGTGATATTAGGCTGTTCAGCGCTCAACTTTATTAGGATTATATCTATACAGGAAAATTGATTAGTAGTATCGCCCTCTATTAGACGGATGGGGTATCGCGCCGAGTTTTGGTCTGGAAGTTGACCTTCCAGCCCAGGACGGGGTACGTCTTAATAGGGTCTTGTCGCTTTTCCAAAGGGGTGCTCGGGCAAAACCACCCCCTTTGGAAAAACGACAAGGATTCGGGCTTTGTATGATTTGGTTTCCATGGGCCTGCTGAAATGTCCCACCGCCTCGGTCCCCCAATTCGAGGCTGTGTACCATTTCCTTGCACCTGTAATTTGGGAGCCAAGTAATGCAATTTAATTATGTTTGGGCGTTGAATTATGTTATGACAGTTAACCCAAGTTTGTTTGCTCAACGAAAACTGTTACGCGTGGCCCCTGATCGATCAGTTACGAAATCCATGGCCCATCCTTCATGAATATCAGGAATTTTACATAGCCTTATTTACTAAATAAATATAGCTTACTTTGTTTTCGATAATATTTAAGACCCTGACAGTATCCTGCCCGAAGTGTTTTCTGACTCCGAAAAAACGGCATTTCAAGGTGGAGTTGATTATGCAGAGCCTGTCGGTACCAGGTGATTAATAACTTTTAATTTTGCGTTGCGGTATGTTCATTGTTAGTCCTATTGTTTTTAAACAGAGTGCTGCAAATTTTGCCCAAGGTTATGGTAATCTCAGTTAGCTTTTTTGCCCCATGAAACGTTTGGAGGAATGCTAGTGGGGACATGTTGCTTTCGACGATGGTTATGGGGCTAATTTTAATAGATTCAAGTTTATCATCGGTCATACATCTACGACAGTTCTTTTTGCCAGCGACATGTGTGCATTTTGAACTATAAAACTTTCGGGCTCTGATGTTAAATTCTTTCGAGCCAATTTGTCTACGAATGGTATATGGTAGATTGTTGAAACTATCTGTACCATTATACGGAAACAGATTGGTATTCGTTGGTTTATGTCTAGGGGCTCTAATGATTGGTGAATCCGTAGAAAAATTAGCATTATTTTTATTGGGTATGAATTTTCTTTGGCAATTCTTAAAGATAATTGATTCTGTTATGGCGTCTCTTATAGAGACTGGCTCATTGTTTGTCAGCACTTTGTTTAGAAACAACAGGATGGCTCTCTCGTGCAGATTTTTTGGGTCAGCCCAATTTACCGCATCAAAAATGGAATCATACGAGAGTGCATCAGTGGGATCTGTGTTGTCTATGTCAAAGATATCGGTGATTATCTGCGTTATTTGTTTCGATATTTTATTGTAGATTTTGTTGTCTTGGATGGGTAACACCTCTAGTCCATAGTTTAAGTTGCCATATATAAGTGATCTGGCTAGTTTTGTTAAATCGTGATAACCACCCGCATACTTGGCATGACATACAGTGAACCTGTGTTCGTATATTCGGTTCTTGATGAAGTTTATTTGGTTACTAAAGTCAAGACGGGTGTTAAACCTTATGCCCAGGTGTTTGTTATTGTATTTGTGGGAAATATGAATACCATTGTCGAGAATTAAGTCGGGTGCTGCTAACTCACCTATTATGGCAAAGGACGTCTTCGGATAGGAGACGTGAATGCCCCTGCTTTCGGTCCACGTTACCAAATCCTTTAACATTGCTTTTGCTGCGACTCTTGCTTCTGTGAGAGTACTCCGACTGATGACCACGACCAAGTCATCTGCAAACGTAAAGATTTTAGTGTTATTGCGTAGGTGTTCTGGTACAATTAGTTCAATTCCTGCGATCATAAGCGCAAAGATGAGGGGAGACAGGGCCCCTCCCTGTGGTACCCCACATGCTGGTAATTCTATAGAGGAGCTATGGATGCCTTTTTCTATGACTACACCTTTACGTTCGTCCAGCCATTGTACAAAGTAGGCATAAATATTAGGGGCCAGAAGTTTTTTTAGCCGTTTTTTAATCAGTTCGTGTGGGATGGTGCCGAACGCATTGGTGCAGTCTATAAAGAGTAGGATTGTTGTCATATTTTTGGGTGCCTTAGCTATGGCTAGAAGCATATCGATGATTGCTGTGGAGCACGAGTGATTTACTCTAAATCCATGCTGGGTGGGGGGTAGAAGTTTCTCTTCCTTTACATGCTTTTGGAAGCTGCCGGTTAGGTGTTTGCCCCTTATGGAAGCCATTGCACCTGGTACAGATATAACTCTGTTAGCCGAAATGAGCTTGGGGTTTTTGGCACCAAGTTTGGGTATGACTACCATTTTGTTTGTTTTGTCATAGTATGGAAATGCCCCAAGTTTGATGTCGAATTCGACCATCTTTTGTATGTAAAACAGCGTTATCTCTGGCCAGCTGCTTATTATTTCTCGGTTTAGAAGTGAGTTCAGACCCTTTGTTTTCCTTTTTAACGAACGAATTAATTTGTATAGTGATGTTGCCTTGGAATTCCCTTCTAAAGCGAGAAATAGGTCCTTATTTGAGAATTTAGATTCCTCAGGGGTGTCCTCCCAGTGATCAATACCGTCAAACGCTCCCGGTTCGGGTGCGGTTGAGTTTTGGAGTTTGACGAAGTAATCCCTGTATTCTTCTGCCGAAAAGTTACCCCTTGTTAATGTCTCTACCTTATCTTTGGGGTTAAGATCTCTTTGGATTTTGAAAATGTCGTTAGCACTTAGGTTATCATATATGGATTTCTTACTTTTGAAATAACGCCTATCTTGTTGTGACATCTTTTTAAGAGCTTTTGGAGCGAGCTGATTTCCTCTTTCTGGATACTGGTCAATTCGTTGGACTGTCTATAACGAGATGTTAGGGTTTTTAACTTCCTGGAAAGAGTCATAGTTTCTTCGGACAGGTATGAATTTACATGTTTTTTATTAATGGAGATTACAGATGAAGGCATAATGCTTTTCATAGTGGTTTCCATAATTTCGTTTAGATACTGTGAGTAAGGCACCGTTTTATTTGGAAATGTGTTTTCCCAGTTTTGATCGGTACATTTTTCCAATTCTTTCTCGGCCTCATCCATTAGTGATATGAGCTTAGGTTTGGCTTCGTTAAGGGCTTTGAGAGCGGTGTCGTGAATTATTTCGGGTGCACATTTTTTGTAAATGATTATGTCCGAAGCCATCTCATTCTGAAATAATTTTGTTTTAAATTCGGCCGTTATTATGGAGTGCCCATCGTTATTGCAAAACGAAGTGCCGTCGTATATGTCTCTCGAATATGATTTTTCGAAATTTTTAATTAGAAATATATCTATATTCGATTCCACTATGTCATTGTTAGTTGCTTTTTTATTCGGAATGTTTGTGCTTGCAAAGGTATGATTATTGTAACTATGGAAGAGAATCTTCAGTTTACGACAAAACTCGGCATTATCTTGTTTGCGGGGTTTAGTGAAATCGACATTTATGTCCCCACACAGAATAGACGGTACCTTAATTTGCACTTTAATTATTTTCTCAAATTTTGATACATAGAACCTGTGGTAGTCGTGAATACTGACCATTCCCATGGCCCTCGTTTTTGGCGAGTCAAAATGGGTTCTATAAAATGTCGTGACATTTATAGGACCGCCGTGGTTGTCATTCGGAAGTTTTATAGAGACACCTGTAAACGGGGCTTCCGAAAATTGTTTCTTTACCAGTAGGCCCACATCATTTCTTATTAGAATGGCTGATAAGACCGTTGGTCTTGCGTGAATTAGTATAGGTTCGTGCGTATACGCATCGTAGTTAGACGGAAGTATGAGTTTCTTGGCCAAAATGTCAGGATTAATGTTTAACTCATTCACGCATATTACGTGCGCATGGCTAAAGTGGTCGAGTAATGCGGGAATTTGGTGTCTGGGTTTGTTCAGATTCACTGATATTACCAGTAGGTCCGATATACTGTTTGTATTAATTGCTTTCTTTGCTATATTTTTGTACTTGATGTGTTCGTTCTCGTTAAGCTTAAGAGTTTCTTCCATAGTGTTTAGTTTGCCTAGTGCATTTTTAAGCGTGTTTATGCGGTTTTCATTAAAGATCGTGTTGAAATGGGGTGGGATTATATAATTCCTCTCGGGTTCGGCCTGCGCTATATTATTGTTTGGCGACATATTAGATTCATCGTTGCTACTTACCATGCTAATTGCGTCGTGCGGTGTGCTAATCTTAATTTGAGGTAGGCTTGTCGCTGGTTTGTGCCTGTTCGATCTCATGATTTCCCTTGTCGTCTCCGCCTTTGTCGGTGGTGGAGTTATCGGTGCCTTGCTGGTCGTCGTCCTTGGTAGCGTTATGTGGCTGTAACATGGTTCCCTTATGGTCGGTTCAATTGGCATTGTATCGAGGTTAGAGTTTACACTTATTATGTTTTCGGTTGTGGAATCATTATTTTTACGGAACCCCACCTTTGTGTCGGAGTCTTTTGTCAGACTGTATAGGAAGTCCCTTATTCCGATCTCGTTTTCTTGTTGAGCGATTAGGGGCTCGATCTCGACGTTCATGCCCAAAATGCACTTCATTAGTTTAAATATCTCACTATTATCGATAAGATTAGGGAGGTATAGATGGTTATTTTCAAGTATCTTTATTATTGTGCAGAGCATATTGCTCGAAATTGGGGGCAGCGAGATTCGATCCAAAGCCTCATGGTCGTCGTATTCAAGTAGCTGGGAAATGTTGTCAAAGTCAGTTACGGCGGGACCAAACCTCCCCAGTTTAACTGCCAGACTCGAAATTTCCTCGAGTGAGACGTGCGACGAGTCGTAGACCGTCTCGGACCTCCCGTTGATGTTGTGTGCTACCTCTTTAAGATTAGCTAGATATTTTTCCACTGCACTTATAGTGAGCTCAGGTACTACTAGGCACAAGAATTTGTACTCCCTCTTTTCACTAGCTGTATTAATGACGTCCTTTCTATTATCATTTTTAGCAAACCGTGGCCAACGAGTTTTGGTCGCTCTTTTTCTTAATTTGGTGATTTTCTTGACCCCTAGGTCAATATCCATGTCGTCAGAAATGGTTATATCCATAGTTGACATGTGACACCCAGCGGGTCTGGTTGGAGTACTACTTATTATGGCAGGTGATGCACTAGATCTGGCTGGAGTGTCAAAAATGGCGTAATTTTTTGGTAATGATTCATTTTTGTGAGATTTATTATCAGGACCCCTAATACGATTTCTACTTGGGGTCATTTTGCTATTGTTTTTGCCCCTGGAGCTTGATTCACTATTCTCAACGAGAGGGAGAGAACAGTCGATGACTATCGTTTCGTTGATGGCGATACTTGGTGGGTTATTTTCACGTCGTTTCTCAGATAAATTGTTATTTATAGTGTTAGCAATTTTGGCGTTTTGTATGGCTAGGGGAAACAATTTTTCCGATTCCTTAATGTATTTATTTCGACTGCTAGGTTCCTCCTCTTCCCCCATGTCATCGTCGTCACCTGCCGTTCTCTCGCGTTTGTTATTTGACGCGACAGAAGTATTTCCGAGGCCGACTTTGTCGGAGCCAGTTTGGCTAATCGGGGCGTCCTGCGTGCTCGCTAGTAACGCTGGAGGTAGCTCGGTTGATTTTATAGCTAAATTCGTAATGTTATTTATTGTTATATTACACGTGTTGTATATACTGCTACCTGCTTTGGCGTAAAGCTTAGCGTGGATGTCCTTGGAAGGATTTTTAGCTTCATTGTTCAGGTCCCTCTGGGCCTCCGCGAAAATGCAGCTAGCTGCGTCGTTACCACTCTGGGACGGGATTCCGTCGGTGCTGAGTTCTTCGATGGATGGTTCAGAGACGCCCATCTGCGAGTTCATGCAAGCTTTTGGGGGATGTAAATTTTTGGTAAGTGAATATCGTTTATGATTGGGCCCTGTTCCCTTAGTGGATTGATCATTAGTATCATTTTTAGTGAATCTATTGATGTGACTGGAGTCCAGTTTCGGAAAAATATGGCTTCTTCTATTGTTCACCCTTTTGGGAATATCTATGATGTTACAATCGGTCACCCTTTTGGGAATATCTATGATGTTACAATCAGTGGTCGAAATGTACTCTTTGGTTAAGTTGCCTATATTTTCGCCTGTAATAAAAGTCACCCCTGTGCCTGAGCCGGCTTTGATCAGAGAATCAAAGCTTTGTTTAAAGATTTTCTCGCTATTGGAGAACATTGACTTGATGTTGAGGTCAGCCTCAATTATTGCCTTCCTTTTCGCGTACCATTCCGCCGCTTCCGCTTCGTGACTGCTCATACGTTGCGATAAGTCGGCGCACGCTGTTTTGGGATCGAAGTTCTCATTTAGTTCTAGGATATTACGGAGCTCGTTTTTAAAGGACTCGTCATGTGGTGCATTGTTACTAGCTACTACTGTCTTAATTTGGTCGGCTAGAATCTGATTCTTGTTGCGTAATTGATTGAACCCATTCTCGTATAACTCTAGTTTCAGTTCCAGAGATTTCATCTCTTTGACGGATTGGGTCCATGCAATATCGTTTCTCATCGTGTTTGAAATCATATTGTTTCCTAGCTTACTGTATTGAGCGCTACAGCTGTTAATCTTGCCTGAATTGTTGTCGATAGAGTTCTTCATTTTCACGGCTTCGTTAGTGGAGTACACTACATGCGAGATTAATTTGTTGTCCGCCGCAGTAATGCGATTCTTGATCGATTCTAGCTCATGCTGAATCCCCATGTCGAACATTGAATTGTGGGGTTGGTCATTTGGCTTGGAGGGGCCCGGATTCCTTGGTTCGAAGTTTGGTCTGTCAATCTCTGACGTCTCATTGTTCCGAAGCTTTAGGTGTTTGGCTAGACTCCCGTGGCGTGCTTCAATTGATTTTAGGAGACAAGCCTGATCATCATTGAATGAGAAGTTGAGATGAGGCTGCTCGCCATATACATCGGTCATGCACGGCAAGTCAGCCAGGGAATCATATCTCGGGTGGTGCGATTGCCTCGTAAAAAGCTTGCCCTTTCTTGACAGCATGGCTCTCCTAGATCTGTTATTTACACGCAGCACCTCTTTCTGGTAGTGAAATGTGTCAAATGGGGCGTTTTTGGAGCGCCATTTACACGCTTGGAACGTGACACAGCCCGACGTGTCCTCGTAGTCGAACCTATAGTCCAGTGGAATCAGCCCTATTTGTGACCTGTCTCCGGCAAATGTCCTTTTGTGAGTATCCGTGATGTGGGACCGTTCATTTTGAAGATTAAAGACTTCAGTGCCTGCACATCTGTATACCGTTCGTGCTTGGTTGTATATGTCGCAGAATTCATTACATTCCGGTAGTGCTAAGATCCATGTATTCTCTCCGTTAAGGCTCCACGCCTCGTTGATGAAGGGCAGCAATGATGTAATCGACTTGTGGGACCGTATAGAAATCCGTGAATGCGCAAACTTTGCGAATGCTAGTGCGTCGGAGACGTATTTGAGCTTCATTGAGCGTATCTTGGTAGACTGTGATAAGGATTTGTTCGATTCCATATCGTTAAAGAGTACCGCATCTGGCCTGATTTGACATTTTTCGAGGGAAGAAAGTAGCCGTCCAAAATCCATTGGCTTTAGGTTAAAGTACAAGATGTCATCGATGGTAGAGTAGCTGTCTATCATTGGTTCGATTGTTGGCTTCATACGTTCTGGATTAGAATAGTGGATAGCGTTACCACCTGGAACCGCCATCTGGAAGTCTCTGATTCTGGCTGCTCTTGCAGGATCCACAGTCCATTTGGTATCTGAGTACCAGTTGAAAATAGGCTCGTATCTTAGTTGCGAGTTTCTGTCAAATTGCTGGTTGTCCTTGGAACGATGATGAATCATTGTTGTGCGGTCGACTGGTTGGTCGTATAATCTGTGGTTTCTTTCCTTTGAGTTAATCACATTAATATCACTATTCGATGCGCTGGGATTTGGACGGTCAGCTATGGCTACCGTGATATTGTGGGACTTTCTAACACTTTCATTCATTGACACGTCCGCGGTGTGAGTGTTCAGTCGCGATGGACCTGTTGTACCGAGCGTGCTGGTAGTATCAATGAGATCAGTGCCTTGCCCGGGCAGCTGGAATGTTTTGGATGGATAATTACTGGAATGTTTTGAATGGATAATTACGGCGTTCTTGTTTAAAGGGGTTAAGTTTTTAACGTCTGGAGGGATTGTTTGAATCGTGGCGTTAATCAAGTGGTCGGGACTGCCCTTATCGTGGTTCACCGTATTCGGGTCAACCGGATTCATATTAGGTTTCGGGTCGCGTTTAATTTCTAGATTTGCGCTTGAATTAATGGTGAGATTCATTTTTAAGTCATAACTAGTTGGTTTTGCTGAGGCGTTAACAACGGAATTGCCTGGTTGCGATGTAGACGCTGGCTTAGATGTTAACTTTGAAATTTTGGTCTTCTCTTCCGTTACGTGTCTGGTGCCAGTTGGCGTTACCAGATCACCTTTGATGTCATGGGGATTACTTTTGGTCTCGTGGGTGTACGGTGGTAAAGAATCATATATTGGACATGCCCATTGGATAGGCGTGTTTATGGCTGGCTTGCACAAAAATGGTACGTAAGTGGAATGCGGTTTTTGGAATGGAATGGAATGCGGTTTTTGGAAATTATCAGTGGAATGCTGATGGATGGCTCTGTTAAAATATGAATGTAGTGAATTATTGTATTCGTTATGATGCTTATTTTTTGAGTAACTAAAGTCCCTGATATTGTTGGCAGCGTTGTGGCGAATCGGAGGGTTTGGTAGTCTGTTGTGGCTGGTCATCCGATTGGGTCTAGAACTGTGCGAATCGTGGCGTCTCGGTGAGTGATGCCGTCGCGGTGAGGGGCTCCGCAAATGCTTGCGACTGTCCTGGGAGTAGGCACCTCGATGTTCGTGAACACCTTTTATGCGCTTTGATCTTTTCTCAAAATTGCGCTGGTTTAGGTCGTTGTGATCATCATGGTCTCTTTCGTAGCTGTTATCGTCGGAACGGGTGTCAGAGTCGCGGCGATAGCTACGGAACGCCTGTTCCCGGTTCCGTTCTCCGTCACGATCACGGCCCCTGCCCCGTCCATCGTTTCCAAAACGACGATCATCACTGATGGATCGCCTCGAACGGTGTCTTCTACTTTCATCACGCTGGTAATTCTCACGATAACTCATAGTTAGTGTGACCGAAGTCGCTAAAGAAATCCTTGTTAGTGGTTGTCTTACGATGTGTACAGCTTGCACAGTATTCTAAGAGAGTTGTCCTCGGCTATACGTGGTTGCCCGCATAGCCTCGGAGTGGGCCGTATAACCAAGCATAGCCTCGGAGAGAGCCGCCCCTCATACATCATGTGTTATGTGTGCACCTGGTTCGGCTTGTAAGGCTACCTCTATCATATTATCCCCCGTTGTGACGGTGGGTAGATTGGCCACGTGTCGTCTGTGTTTTACGAGTAACAAAACAGTTAATGCAAGACGGAAATGACCTAATTGTTACCCCATTAGTTACACCCCGTTAACCCTGCAGTTATGTGTGTGTTACAGTGAGGGTAATGGTAGACAGATTTAGTCCATAAACAGATTGGATCGTAGGTTTCTCTATATACCTTTATTTTTAAGTGGACTGCAAGTTAGTCATAAGTGGGTAGGACCTTGATAGCTGGACGTTGTGACGTAGCTTGCAGATTGTTTGGTTACATAATTAGTCGTTAAAAAGAAGAGGTATTCGAAATGGCAATTGTTAATGATTTGACCGTTGATGGAATGCGTTTCAAGCGTGACGAGGGTGACTGCAATAGATTTGTTTCCTAGTTGCTGGATACATTTAGCTGAATTCCTGCGTGATATGACAGCGATTACCCACAAATGCATTTTTATAATTCGTTCGATTATTTATTCGATTAATGTGTTTCCTTACCGGATGACATGTGTTAGAGTTGTAGGAATATAATGGAATTTATAGAGAAATTTTTATTCAGCTGTTGTGAGGCTCGTTCTTGGAATTAGAGTTAAGATTCATTCTGGATTCATTCGGTTCTATGTCTGCGTGTGTACTTAAATTTACCAGATTCGCCTGTGTTCGTCTGTGATCGTACTCCTAGCTGTCCAGTTCATTAAGTTCTTTTTGTTTGCCTGAAATACGGATTATTGGTACGGTTAGCGGTTACGGTTGTTAGCGTCCCTTTGCTAACCCCAGATGTGTTACGACCACTGTCGACTGTGGTCACAATTCCTGAACTAACATAGGTACGGCCATTTTGGCTGCAGACAGCCGTTTTGGCAGTAGTCAGAGTATGTAGTTAGGTCCTACTGTTGAATGGCGTTTAGTGGACTATTAGGTCCAGCTTCTAGTGGGGTTGTGTTTCAGGCGAGCCTGCTTCCTTTCTCTACTGGTAACTCTCTATTGTGGGTGAGTATTAAAAAATGGCAGAAAAAGAAAAACGTGTGACTCGAGACCCAACTAAAACGCAACTCCCCCAACTAAAACGCAACTCCCCCAACTAAAACGCAACTCCCCCAACTAAAACGCAAGACTCCTTAGCAATGTCGCTCGCATCTCCGGTTTGAACTTGGCCTTCATTACCTTC
>SCLE01197680.1:0-13970 GCA_004367955.1 Bathochordaeus stygius | reverse complement strand
GATGTGTTGATACGGCAATCTAGTAATTACAACATATCGACCGACTCAAACAAATCCATTCAACAGGAATGTTTTCAAACCGCCGTCGTTCTGGACAACTCTTGTCATGCGTTGAAATTGAACAGGAATGGTTATCGGCGAGTGCTAGTAACGTATAATTGACACTCACTAAAAGGGGCCGCGTCATAATGTTTGACAATGGCTCACCCTTACTCGAGTGGATGGGCCAAAACTCACTAATTAACAAATAATCAACAAAAGTTTAATACTCTACAAGCCCCGTATCTACATACTTTATTGTATAAAAACTTAAATTGCATGCCGAATCGTCAGTACATTCAAAGCGGTCAATTATACCCTAAGGCAGCACTCGCCTACCCAAGCATTCCGGTCAAGACTTGATCCAAACTCGTGTCAAAACAGCGCGACCAGCCATAGCAGCCCAATTAGGGAAACTTCAATAAACCATGGATCGTATGAATTCAACCTCTCAAATAATTCAGCGGCGGGTTCCGAGAAAGTACAGTCTAGTCCAATGGTGACTGACTCCTTATCAATCAGCAGATCTAGTGGCACCTTTGTCACTGATACCAGTTTCAGTCACGCTGCACCTGAAGAGGCTAACGAAATCGAACTCCTAGAAAGCAGAAGTGCCTCTGGTTCGGACGATGATGAATTCGAAAGTGCAATTCTTGACCCCAACAAAACAGCCACGACGCTGAAAAAAAGTGAATGTAATGAAAATCTAAAATAATAACATAACCTGTCTAACACCTTCCTAGGTCCCAATCTTCCAATTCCAGAGGCCAGGTTGCCGGCACAATCCCTTCCAACGATTCCAAAGAGTACCGTCTTCCCATCAGGAAAGGGGGCAGCAACAGCTGTGTCTGTGAAGCAAAATGTTGATACTAAAAATCCAATTATTAATAACTCACACCAGGAATAGGATCTCATACTAAGTTATAACATGGAAAATACTAAAGTTCGGTAGGGAAAATGCAAAAGCAAAATTGCGTAACACCTGGTTACAAATAAAGCTCAATCCTAAACTGGTTGATACCAATAAATAACTTAAGCTCTATTTAAATATGGGAAAAATGCTAAACATAATTAAGTCGATATCCCTGCAATCGTCTGCGATTAAGTTTGCTTTTGCATTTTCCCTGCAATCGTAGCTTATTGTGATACAGTAACTAAGTAGACCTCAAGAGCTCAAAGAGTACAGCCATCTTCACCATTTCTATTTATTCTTCTGGCCCTTCCAATACATTAAAAACTAATAATATAGGTTAACCAAAAATCATTTTTGACACAAAAGGTCTATGAAAACACTAAAAAGATATAGACAAATAAGACAGATACCAATAAAGAAAGTTATAGTCTCCAAGAATGAGCTCGGTCTCTCCAATACATTAAAAACTACTAAAATATGTAAAACCAAAATAATTTATTATAGTTTTACTATTTTTGTTTTGTCTATCAAAACACTAAAAAGATATTGATAAATAAGTCAGATACCAATAAAGAAAATCATAGTCTCTAAAAAGAGCGATTTACCAATCTACATTATTGACAGTCTCCATATGTAATAATAAACTATCTATCGAAACATCCAAAATATATAAATAAACAAATCAGACCGCCAACAATGAAAATTAAAAGGCTCTAAATAAGAGCGATCCACCAATTTCTAATTGCTCGGGACTCACGCCTAAATTAAAGTATGGGCTGGTATTCAACTGGCCTTTAACCCCATATTAAAACATAAATACAATTATACAAATAATAAAAACCTCTAATGATAAACCTTTTTAATGATGAACTACTAATAAAAACACCAGCAGTATATTAATGAATACATGTAGCCTACTCTAACTTAGGGGTCGGTTTAACTAGACAGAAAACCAAGTCTTCATAAATGCCACGTTCTCAACGGTGTAGCCCAATACTTCTCCCAATCCTAAAGATAACCCGATCTATAGGATTGCGTATAGTCTTTCTGACGGCAAATCTCCAATGAAGAATCTTAAAGAGAATGAAATTGGACCGAAAGAAGTTATGCTTGAACTCAATATAAACATAAACGATTATATTGTAAATAACGAAAGACTCAAGTTCAATTTTGATCAGGTGGCATGGCCAAAGAACAAATTGAATGGCAATATCAGCACCAGAAGCAAGAGTACGCTTAGTCCTTCAAACAAATTACTTTTCAAATACATTTGCTTTATAGTTCCAGAATTAGCCCTTGACATTATGAATAACTTCATAATCGCGAGCAAAAGCATCCATGTGGACATAAATATAGACAAATCCGTTCTTGACGAAATAACCACGCTCAAAAATGAAATGGTGAAGTTTCAACCTGCTGTCTCAGATTACCGAAACATACAGAAAATCTTAAAAACTGGCAAAGCCGACCAGATAAACAGTGTTATTTTGCCACAGGTCTCGAATAAAACCTTCATGGCGCTAATCAAAATATTTGCAAGGTACGGTTACAAAGTACCCCATGTGAGTGGCGATGCTATAATCTTCACAACGCTTAAGCGGCTTTTAAACGGGAGTACCGAATCTATTAAAAAAGTGCTGAACAAGACCAAAAATGTCACCAAACAAACGAAGATTAGAAACATATTGGCAGCTAACACCAGTAATGGGTCTTCAATCTACTGTACCTACCCTTCTACATTCTCAACCATAAATAGCGTAGTAGATCGTCATGACGCGACTTTACATTTACATTATCCAATTGAAAACATACATGTAGAACCTGACAATAGAACGTATGATCATGCTCTAGATAATCCAAGGGGCGCTAATAATAATACAAATATACTAAATACGGAAAATAATGTTAAGTCTCCTAATATCATAAACCCAAATACATTTTGGGATCCAAATGAAAGAATAGAACCGACGGAAACAACACGCTCGAACTTAACAATAACCTCGCCTGAGCAAACTGCAAATATTGAACAAGGTAACTCACCAATTAGTATCGTAAACTCGCGCGCTCGTCTTCCAAACAATAGAGCCATTGATAATAGTGTATTGATTAACACACAACTGAACGCACAACCAACCAGGCCAATGAATACGGCAAATCCAGACCCCACTTTAAATGCTTCGGTTGAATCGCAACCTCAAAACATGTCCAATAACTTATCGGACACTTTTGAGCAAAATACTGTTACAAACGGCACGGCAAATAACCTCACGACTAACGTGGAATCCTCCTCGGGTTCATTCTACTCCCCGCTGACCCAGAAGGACCCCATTACTCCCAGAGGACCCTCTTAGCAAAGCGTTACAAATAAACCACTGATAATCAAAATATTAATAATCCAAAAATAAAAATGTAAAAATGTTAAAATGTAAAAATATTAAAAGTTGCAAAATTTGCTTTAACTCACTCCCAAATGTTTGCCTATAAAATATCAAAGTGGCTTGGCGCAGTACAATTTTCTTCTAGAAATGGAATAAACATAAACCATAAACAATTTGTTATAAACTATGGCTAAGAACCTGACCTATTCAGGAAACGTGTAACTTTGTGTAATTTTGTGTAAGTTCATGTAATTTTATGTAATTCTAGGAAAGTCCACGCCTTGATGTAAGCAAATACCGCGGCTAAGAGATGATCAAAAAACATTTTAACAAATAAAGATATGAAATCTAATCTGGCATCAGAACGGTAATGACGATATATTAATCTAATCATCATATCTGCTGGGTAATTACCCAATCTAGTCACATTTATTTCGAGAATTCACTCTACATTAAAAACATTAAAAATTCGCTACTCGAATTACGGATTTATTCGGTCAACATTTCAAGCTATAAACATAGTGGTTCAGCCAATTTCGGGAATTTAGGGCGACATTATAAATATTCATAACAGAATAATTCCCGAATTAAAACAAGGTAAAATACAGTATGCAAATTAGCTCACCACTTTAGGCCACAGCTGTGTAGCGGTGCTCACCTTATATATTTTACCTTTCTAAATAAACTGGAAAATTTTCTCCTCTGAAAAAAAACATTATTTTTTGAAATATCACTCCTTCCAAATTGGAATAATATTACAATCGGCAATAGATTTGGTTCCCCAAGAAGTATATTGTTGCTTTTTTCGCTCCTTAGCTTCTACTTTTGGTTATGAAAGCTTTGAAATTTTTTATTTATGTTTTAAAAAAAACTTCTTAGCAACCAAATCTATATAAATGGAATACCCTAGTCGTGCAAGAGAATGCCTACTCCTGGATATATATAACGAAGAATTTTTGCTCCAAAGAAGATTGTTGGATTTTACCATCGTTAAAGAGAATCTCCATGATACCATGGATGAAATCTACATTTACCTGGCTGCTGCAAATGAGTTTCGTGCAAATATAATGGCGTCGTTACACCACCTGGTTTTCAACTTTAGCGTCGCCAGAACTAAAACTGCGCGCTCTAACTATTTATCTGTGTCTCCATACATCAAAAGCACCCGGGAAATAGGGCGCTATAGGAACCTAGGCACCGCTACCGGAACAAAAAATAGAACCAAAAATCAGTCCAATAGAGAGAGCTTTTTCGGCGCCCTAACCAGTGGCGGGAAGGCTTTCAAACGGATTTCTAGCCTTATTCCCGCTCGTTCTTACTCTGATAAATCAGTAGGAACTAGTCCCTCTGTTGAATCGGGGCTAAATGGCAATCACAAAGCGTTACCTTGGGCTATATCGGGGGGTTCTCTCTCTGAGCCGGGCTTCGCCGACGACGCGGGGGCCTCAGAATCTGTCACCGGATTTTCCACCCTTTTAAACGACCTAGCACCATATTTGGCGTCTTGTGACCACTCTGAGGCGATCAGCAGCGTCGGCGTATTTCGACTCATAGAGGCGCTTTGTGTAGATCCATACATCATAATAAACTGTACTCTTCAGAAGAGGCTTTTCCTCCAGGTTATCGATAAATTCCTGATTCAAACAATTCTGACGAATATAGATGCATCTAGATTGTCCACTGCTAGAGAATGTAGCTTCAGGGACCTCGTTAACCTGGAGGCAAAGCTTCTGAAAAGTTTTCCTGCGTACTTTGCAATTAAGGACGTCACCAACACCGGTAACGTCAAGTCAGACAAATGTACTACCAATCAGATTACGACTGGAGCTACCAAACGTAACATTTTTCATCTAAGGTTTGACACATTGTCAGTCGTTGACCTTAATACGACAAAAAGTATCAATAGGGATGCCCTCTGCAAAAGGGTTGTCAATGCAGTATCGGACGATATAATTGCGAACATCCCTGCACGCATTAATGAGCTTTTCGCCCCTAAAAAAGTCAATATAAATTACGCCAAAATCTGGCTTCGTTCTACTCCTACACAAATTGATATAGGGCGGTACTATACTCTCACGGGATACAACATCCCAAACAATGATACTGATGCAAATATGCTCATCCGACCAGCCAGAGTGGCCTCAGCTGGTTTTCCCGTGTATAGGAATATAGTCCTGGTTTAAAAAAATGTTTAATAATCTCCGAATCCTGATCAAGCAAAATAATAAATAGTCATAAAACCAGTAGCGCCCCACACATCATACACGAGTCCCTGGAAAATAGTGAGGTCTTTGCCTCAGTATTTTCAGGCCGAGGGTTGATTTTTGATCGAGGGTTGGTTTCAGGCCGAGGGTTGATTATGTGTAACTTCTATCTTCTCAGCCCTCAAATTCAAAATAATGCAAGTGTCATTATTCTATTCTGTCTGCCACATTCAGACCACCCGTACGCTTCGGTACCCTTAGAATAATATCGCAATACATTAATCTTAATGAATAAAAATTGTTAAAATAGTTTACTGTCAAAACATAATAAACAAGTGCAACAATCGTCAACTATGTGATGCTACTTAACATTCATGTGTTATGATCGGACATGTCTGGTTGGGTGTCCGGACGCGTGCATCCGGTCGGATGCCGCCGATTGTGCCTTCGATTGATGCCGTCGATTGCGGCTCAGTTTTTCTGATTTTCAGCTTTTCAAAATTTAAAAATAAGTGAATTATTCTACAAACTGCGAATCCCTTCCGGACGTATCGGATGGGTCCGGTTTGGTCGGATCGGATCGGATGTATCCGGTCGGGCGGGTCCGGTCGGATGCCGCCGATTGCGCCTCGGCCGTGATCCGTGGCGCCAACTGCAATATGACATTGCTCCTGGATTTCCTCGAAGTGGATGTCCATCCATCCCTCAGTGATTTTTCTGGTTTCCAGCTCTTCAAATTTTTAAAAAATTTTTTTATGAGAATGATTCTACAATTGCGAATCCTTGAGTTTGGAGCCCTCCTAGAAAGACCCTTTTTAGATGTGACGAAAATTCTCGCTTGAAAAATATATTTAGAAATCTCAGCGGACGGGTGCTTTGCGAGCAGATTCGTGCTCCTGTGCAAAGCGACCATCCTAACCAAAGAATACAACGGAGCAGTTATTACAGAATTTACTACTGAATTCACTACTCTTGATCCGGAGGAATTTGTTAAGTGGAAATTACTGAACAATGAAATCAACATGTTTAATTTACTGCCGATTGAAGTTATGGTGGCCTATGTTGCACAGGGATGCATGGGATCCATATCGGTTACTGATGGGAGCCAAATGGAATGCTCTCTCCACTGCTGTGAAATAGATCTGTCTGCTCGAAATTTCAGGCAAATGTCATCCGTTTTACGGCTGCCTTATAACACACATGAGGAGCTAGTACGATTTTTAGTTGGCTCCAAATTCAATACTATACAGTTTTGCGCCCCAAATAAAACTGATCCTGACATCAAAAATGAGGTCGGAAGATGGGGTGATGACCCCAATATTTGCATAACCACCTTAACCAAAAAGTATATCTCATTATCGGCCAAATTCAATAGTACGTGCTCGAATTACATAAACAACCTCGAACACGACTGGGAAAACTCGTGTTTTCCTACACACGCTATTGCGTGGGATTCTGAGTCAGGCTCTGAGGATGAATGCGTAGGCCTTACTGACAATTTCGGCGCTAACTCGATCTTCAATGAACTACCAAATAATGTTCATGATGTCATCAAAAGTAATTGCATGCCAAGTAAAAGCATGAAGCGGAAGAGAGGTACTCATACTACAAAAAAATTTTTTTCTCCTTTCGTTCGTAGATAATTTTGAGATAATTTTTAGATAATTTTGTAGATAATTTTCAGATAATTTTTCGTAGATAATTTTGGTGAAAAATTTTTTTTTTTTGTTTTTTTATTCAAAATGTTCGTACAGAAATGCTCATGCAACAATACTTAAAATATTTTTTCTGTGCAAAAATCCCGGAAACTCAGAGTCTGCGTTTATTATTATTATTTTTTATCTTTTTGACAAAAAAGTACAAAGATATTTTCCTTCAACCACCCAAAAATACCAAAACAATACCAAAAAGTACAAAAAATTTTTCTTCAGTGCTCGATACATCATTCGACATCACAGATTCTAATAAAGCACCAACCCCTGCGACCCCTGCGACCCCTCCTCCTGATGCCAGAAATGATACCAGCGAATTTGATTTCAGCTCAGAATTCAGCTCTGACCTAATTGATGAAGTCATTCGTGCGTCCCGTATTGCAGTCAACGATTCTGCACTCCGCGACCAAATTAAGGTCGAGCCAAACCCGGTCAAAAATAAATCTATTTTAAAAAATTCATTCGGGCTAGCCCCAATCAATTCCAGCCCCAAATTGCCTGACTGCGGCGATATCCCATGTAAGCTCAATACTGGGGGACTAAAATTGTCACCATCCAGCGGGAAGATCAGCCCTAGTCAGGCCATTAATAGCATTAATGAAACGGCCCAGTTTGGTCATGTGTCCTGGAATGACGAACATATCAATCATCCTAATCCAGACTCGTTCACGTCTGAACTGCTATCAAAGGCTGATACTCCAAAATGCTCCACCCAAAATGACAAATCAAATCTCCGTGGTGACGTCATTCGGAGTATAAATAAAATCCGCGGCTCCTATGCAGTTATATTTAGAAACCTACGGGTAGCTACAACAGATGAGCTCTTGGCAATTAATAAAAGTATGATAATACTCCTCGATCTGACCATGGAAGGTAAATATTTGATTTTATTAACTTTATCAATGCAAGTTTAAAATCTTAATCAAATTCAGTTGAAATTAATCTCACTTCTATCTCGTTGAAATACGCTTCGGATAAGCGTCTAGTGCGCGTCGGGTGCGCATCGGGTGCGCATCGGATTGCGCGTCGGGTTTTTGGGTTTTACTTTTTAAAAAATCCTAAACTATAAATTCAATAAACTGAAGTAATACATAGAATACAAATATATCGGGTACAAGTTGAATCATAAAATAATCGGATTGTGCATCGGATTGCGCGTTGGATTGCGCGTCGGATTTTATTTTCATGTTTGCAATCCAAAAATTTTAAACCAAATTCATCTAATTAAATTAAAATAACTTTACTTCACGCGGAAATAAATTCGGCACAAACTAATTGTACGCGATAATAATATATAAATATAAAAAGATTAAAATATAATGTTATTTTTTGTATTCATCTATTCCGAATCAAGGCAAACTAACTTATATTGAATGTTACATAAAATACAAATATGTCGGGTATAAGTCGGGTATAAGTCGAATCATAAAAATAAAAAAAATCATAAAAATAATAAAAATATAATATAACACAGAATTCGGTATGCGTCGGATGCGCTGGGCGCGTGTCGGATTGCGCTTCGGATTGCGCGTCGGATTGCGCGTCGGAGTGCATATCGGACCTTTCAGACTATTATTGGATTTTGAACTTAACATATTTTGTAGCCGACAAAAACAACTCGCCAATAAGTCCCCAAAGAGTACGAAGTGTCAGCACAAGTAAAAAGTAGAATCAATCAATATTGCTCGTACACGGCGTCCGTCGTCCAGTATATCTCCAGCATGCTACATACCAGACACAATTTACACTAGGGGTACTATTTTCAAGCTAAAAACTGCATTTTACCAATACAGCCTACCACAAATGTTTAATATGCCTGCATGTCAAGTACGTTAAAAATGATCCACTCTAATCTATTCGGGTTATAATTCGCAGATAACCCCACATCCATATCAAACATTTCAGATATGAGTACAATTGATGTCATGAAGTTCTCGGCCCTAGTAATGTGTTCGGATACGAATATAACTGGCAATACAGTCACTATTCTATTCGCCACCGCGAAAATAATAGGTGGTGCTAGAATTTTCGCTTCATCTCCCACGTGCGCACGCGTTCCCAGCACCATGAGTTTCAGTAAAATTTTAGGACTTGCATTGGCCCTGGGCGAGAAAAACAGCTTTCAGTCCACTAACGCCTATATAATTAATAAAAATCAAGCGGTAATCGATGAGCTCACGGCTCACCTCCAAAGATGCGACATCTCGGAAATCTTGGCGTATGGTCCCTCAATTGTAACTATAGCGAAAAATATGCAGAAATCCAACTTCAGCTGCAAAGGCCACTGCACCTTCAAGAGAGTCAAAATAACTCATCGAGCGGATGGTGGATTTTGCTTTTTATTTTTGTGCGAACTGCTGCGATCCACTGATACTAACAACTCGAGAATGAAACTGCTCAAGTTCCAGCGTCAATCGGCCATATGCAAAATAAACAGTAATCAAAAACTGTCCGCCTGTGATTTACGTATTCGCAATAAACTCACTTCCGAATAAAATCCGAATCAAATAAATAATAAATATTGAGTATCATTCATATTTCAAAATATATTTATTCGGCCCCATTAAAATTGTTCATGCTTTTCTACTGATCTCATTTTTTAAGCACTATTAGGTAAATGTCCATTTTTATGGCAACCTCTTGCAAGGATATGACACGTGTATATAAACGACAAATATATGTATTTTATTTTATTATTTTATTATATTTTATATAAAAACTTTTTCTCCGGTTATTAGGACTATTTAGAATACCTTTATAGTAACCGAGTAATCTATAAACGTAGTCTACCGGCAGCATAATCTGGTTGTATGGTCTAAAGTGATGTGCTAAAGTCCTAGTGAAGATTGTCGATTCATCAAAATATTCAACATGGCTGGCCTACGATTAGACATCAACGTAACGCATCAACGTAACAAAACTGGCTCTGCTGAAAATGTTTCCCCATCTTCGCTGCGAGTACACAACATCCGAGGTCCTTCTTCTCTTCTGTCAACAATTTTATTGTTATCACTTGTCCAAATCAACTGTTTACCTGTTTTTTATAAAGTCTTCTACAAACCTTTATTTTTGCGTACGCTGTAAATAAAAAGAAGCATTCTTCCGGAAAAAAAAACAGCAGTAGGTGCAATCCCGGTGAATGAATCAATTCTATCCCATACGTTTGACCAAACTGAACTTATCCATAATAGCATTGCCGATAACGGAGGTGAGCTTAGTAGCTCCGACATCTCCAACCAGGAAAGCTCAGTGTCGGTAGCAACAACCGATCCTAGAAAATATATTATTCCACCAAATAATCCATCTAGAATTAGATTACAGAGAAATTCCGAGGCCATGGTAATTAATCATAATTTGGGCACACTAATAAACAGCAACAATTATACTAACCATTCGAAAAATGCGAAAAACAGGCTGAAAAATAAAAATAAACTAAAAACCTTTACTATCGAAAAAGTTAAAGTAATTTCTGTAAATCTTAATGACGCCAAAAAGCAAATACCTAACATACTCACGACCTTTGGCGGTGCGCACATAATTTGCCTTCAAGAGCTCAATTGCAGACCTGAACTATTCGAGAAAAAATTAGGTATACCTAGTCATTACACGGGGTATTTTCATAAACCTATCTTCATTCATGATAGGCCTACCACGGTGGCCGCCATTTTAGTCAGAAACGACTGTAATTTCAAAGTTAAGGTAGTCTGCAATATGGCCCCCTTCATCAGCATCGCAATTTCTATGAGATTGGGTAAAACAGTAACCATTAATGTAACAAATTTTTACAAATTTCATTTTAACTCGCCGAAAGCTAGAAGTCTGGGTATTCATAGTAGGGAGCAATACTTAAATTTTTTCAGGCATAATTTCAGTATAATATTAAAAAAACAAGCAAAAGTCCCCAGTATATTATGTGGGGACCTTAATGTGGATTACAGGAAACCAAGAACGCAAGACTGTAAAACCTTTAGCAGCTTTTTTAAATGCATGTCAAATGCGTACAATGACCACCAATTCAAATTCACCAACATTCCTAACAAAAAGGCTAAATTTGGGGACATTACTAACTCAAATATTGACGTATTCATGTTTAAAAACCTTTTTAGAACCGAATTAGAACTACATGACGGGTTTCTAGTGGCAGGTAACGATGGTCACTGTTTATTTGAAGCATACCTTGATCTCCATACTGAAGTCAAAAACAATGTTATTAAGTTTAAATCCAGACGCACTGCGACACCCCAAGAAATTCACGACGTTGGCCTTGAAACGCTCACGAGCAATTGCTCGAAACTTAATGAACTAGTAGAAGCTGCCATAGCGGCCCGCGATGAAAACGCTGGTAAAAACTGGGTACCTGAATATGATACACTTCCATTTACCGAAAAACTTGTTACCATCATGGAGGAGGCCATGAATACACTGCTACCTGAAATCTCGATTACTATTAACAAACTTTGCTGTCATAATTACATGTCCCCGGAGTCCAAAAAATTGTATAATAACATTAGAAAAGCTAACATTTTTTTCAGAAAAGACAAACTTAACGCTGACGATCTCGTATTATATCTGAAGGGAACTAAGTTACTGAAGCAAATGTTTCAGGCTGATAGAAGAGAGTTCCAAAGTAAGTGTTTAGGGAAAAATCCCACCCAAAACGACGTCTTTCACATTAATCGCAGACATAATTCAAAAAATAAAGAAAATGAAGGCAAATTAGGCAATCATACTGCGGATGAACATAGAATTCATTTCACCAAACTCCAGAATAAATCAAAAAATGACGCCGTTCTTGAAAACATAATAGAAACCTGGACCATACCTGATACCAAATTTGGGGACAAAAAATTAGTTCTCAAAAATACCGGCTCTTCTAAATCAAATTCCCTAATGAAAATAATCTGTAGTATGAAAAACCAAACTACTGGGCTGAACTCGGCTATAAATAAGGGGGTAATAAGATATTGGCCGGCTGAACTTTTGGAAAGGCTCAAAACTATGATAATTCTAGACATTGAAACGGGGTGCTACTCAACGCGGGACAAAACAAGTAAATTGGTCCCAATACCAAAACTAGGGGCCAAGAATCCGAGTGGCATTGAGGCAAATCGCATGCTTAGCGTCATGAGTTTCGTAGCAGCAATAAAAGGGGAATTTTTAAACGCTAACCTATCTGAATTTCTAGAGAAAAACTCCCTAATATCTAATCAACAACACGGATTCAGAAAAGGGCGTTCATGTGCCACGGCAATGGCTGAAGTAGTTTGTGCAACAGCCACTATACCTAAAGATCATGTCTGTATACTCATCACAATTGATTGTGAGAACGCATTTGGAAACGTCTCACACAATTTAATTAGCCACAAACTAAAGCAAATCGCTTCCCACAATATATGTCTCTATATTGACAGACAATTATCGGACCGTTACGGGGTCGTTGTCGTCAAGGGCAAGAATAGTGACAAATTTGCGCTATCACCAAATGGAGTACCGCAGGGGGGGGCTATTTCCCCAACTCTTTTTCAACTAGCGTTCAACGGTGTGGAAGACGTCGTCGATCCTAATGACAAATACACTAAAATAATTTGTTTCGCAGATGATATCATCTGCGTCATCAGTCGCCCCACGCTAAAGGAAGCCAAGATAGCGGGCAAAAAACTCATTTCCAAGATATCTACATGGACCGAAGACAGAGGAATTCCCCTCTCGTATCCGAAGACTTCGTATATGGTAGTCGGTAAGGATAATAATAATAAAGAAATAATAGTTGATAACAATCTAATAAAACACACGTATAGCCTTAAATACCTCGGGATGAGGTTCGATCATAATCTAAGCTTTAAAAACCAGATTAGCTTTCTCAAACAAAGGATAATCAGTCACAGAATCTCATTATGTCACATTAGATATTCTAAATCACCGAAGGAACTACTGAAACTAGCGTACAGTTTGATCTACGGAAATCTGAATTATGCAATGGAAATTATTCCTATCTGCGCCGACAAGGAATATAATCAAATCTCAAGGCTCATAATTAACGTGATTGCTGATATCCTCAACATCAAGCCTAAACAAAACAGACGACTATGTTATGGTGAACTTTTTCTAAAGGTTGGTTGGCCCGACCCTAAAAACTTACACGAAAAGTGCATCTTAGTTAGATTAGGGGACATAGCTATGAAAAAGAGTCCAAAACTGGTGTATGATATCTTGGTGAACATAATAATTGTTGATCCAATAACTCGAAAAAGGTTCCTGAAACATAAGGACTACTGTATCACGGATATTCCTATAGCAAATCTACAAAAACATAGTCATCACAATAGGAATTTATTTCCGTATAGTGGATGTGACGCCTTCAATAGATTACCCTATCAAATAAGACGACTAATTGGCACAAAGGAGTTCATTACCGAAGTAAAAATTCTGTATAAGGACAAATGTCCACACAGAGCAGATCTCAATACGTGTAAATTTTGTCAACCACTTGATGTAGCAATCACTGAATGCAGCAAAAATAAACTAACCATTCCACTATTTGGTATAACAGCACTCTCGATGCTTCGAGTTAATAATCTAGGTTTAACGCTCAATCAGTTTATTAGAATCGAAAAGGACATGGTCTCTGATGTGGCCGATGAATTAAACCTTGATTGGGAAAATAAATTGCGAATAATAAGAGGCGAACCACCTTATAACACTAACCCACCTATATCTAACCCCC
>SCLE01196579.1:0-13977 GCA_004367955.1 Bathochordaeus stygius | reverse complement strand
GCTTACCACGTGATTTACAGGGACTCGCGCCGTCAGCAATTGCAGTGAGCGCGCATATGTCAGAGAATTGTGATTGCAGCTTATCGGCCCTGAAGTATGCCGGCCACCCACGCATAGATGATTAGCGTGGGTGGTCGTCATGCTCAAGGCCTATGGTAAAAATGACATAAGGTTCAGATCTGTTTATTGTTGCCACTGATATTATCGATCTCAGTGATCCCGAGGTTATCGCGGCTGTTGTACTTATCCGCGTCGTCTGAAATGGAATGAGTCATTTATTTTACTGGGAAAGAGGGAAAACACGTATTTATAGATTGAGTGGGAAGAATTTTTGTTTCGATCGAAAAATTTCGAGAGGAAGAAAAAATAAAAAAATTTTTTTAAAAAATTTTGTTTCAGTGGGAAGAATTTTTGTTTCGATCGAAAAATTTCGAGAAGAAAAAAAATTTTTGTTTCAGTCGAAGTGCCTATGTAGGGTAAAATTTTCGAGGAAAAACTTTGTTTCAGTCGAAATGCCTATGTAAGGTACTTCCTGGGCTTAACTTACTCAAATTGTAATATTCGCGGTTATTCAATTCAGTAAGTACTAATATTCACGCGAAAGAGCTCCGGTCCATTTTTAATTATGATCAGCGAAGGATTCAGGCAATTTGTGTAATTTAGCGGGTATGTTTGGGCGATGAAGATTAGCGGGTTTTGATTTGGATTTCATCACACATTCAATTTTTGGGTAATGTGGGCCTGAGATGAGAATAGCGACAAGCCTGACCCAATGATACCGACAAGCATCCCGACATTGCATCACGCATGGCTCAGATACAATACTTGTTAACATAAGTGTGCCCTTAGGCTCAGCAGCACAAACATTGCATCCAGCCCGGCTATGATACAACCCCTGTTTGCATTCATAAATACCCTTAGACTCAGTAACACAAACATGTCAGTCCGTGCTTGAGTATGATAATTTGCATAATATTCGAAGGGACTTTAAAATGCAGTATTCAGCTCTTCAACCTGTAGCTACCCATTTTGAATATATAATTTGCTTTTTATGTTTGCGCAACAAGGTATGTCCAGACAGTTATCGGTAGCTATATTAATTGGGTTACTTATCGATTGGAGTTATTTATCCGTGAATTAATTGTTTGCGCATTCAGATACGAATCACTTTTACGTTAATTCACATACGGTTAATTAGGAAAAGGATAGATTAGGTCGTTTAACTATGTGTACCTACAGCGGATCATTTGTTTGGCATGATGCGTTAGTTTGATACTCAGGAATTTTCATTTATCATTTTTGTCTATGGGGTGACTATTCAGGGTTCAAATTTTAATGTTTGTGAAAATTCGGGATGCGTTTCAGGGGTCCGAGTTCCCATTCGAACCAGAGTGTATAATACGGACGCAATAGTGTCGCAATCCAACGTGCCTTGCGATTTGCGTTGGATAGTTTAAGGTGCTTGATTTCTCAGTGAAGCTCAAGGCCAGTTTTGCGTAATTTACCCCCAACGGTTGAATCACGACCGTTAAAGTATTATACTTACCATTATCGCACTCAAAAATATCACGGTTAAATTATAATGTCCTTAATGTATATATTTGCAGGTATTCTTAGCCCAGACTTAGCACGTGCATTAATGGTATAAGTTAAACTTATTTGTTGGGATTGCATAGACCCTGAGATTTAACTCACGTTATAGTATTGGATTTAATTAAATAGTATTAATTTGGCCATTCTAGAGTTTTTCATGCGCACCCCCTTTCATTGGTCCAATTTTCGTAGACGCCCTAAGTTCTTCAAGATATCGATATTTTGGAGGAATTGTACCCTAAGTGTGTATAACTAAAACAACTATTATCGCTAATAAATCGTTCGGTCAGTTTTATTACACGAAATGTAATAAGTGTAGACCTGATTACTAAACTTAATTACTAAATTGGCGGCATATATGTATAGAGTATGCCCTTGAGCGGAAGTTTCATTGAATTATGAAATTAAGTTTATGGTATATTGGCTAATCTTACGAGAACATGCTCGGCAAATCGTGCTTGTTATAAGTAAAGCCTTTAGTACGTAATCAGGGACGAGTTAGGGCTTTCGCTGTAGTAAAATAAATTAAAGTACACTTTTGCCTTTACTGTCTGCCATTAAATTGTGAATATAGTGCGTCGTGGTTCATTATTTTTATTCTTTTATGGTTCTAGTTATGCGCCGGTTGTCCTCGGCCCTGATTTCGTCAATGCATTCTGTGGTCAAAATATCGATATTTTGAAGAAATGCCCCCTTTGCATCATTAATTTTTTCAATAAAATTAATGAGGATGGAGTTGCATGGCAGGTTTTTGTTGAGAACTTTGGACATAAAATTTAGCGGGATTATCGATTTAATTGAGTTGAACTGTACCTTCTCGGTAACAATAGTTTCGAGCATCCTTTTGATGCTAATTGGTACTTTGGCGAGCCATAGCTCGCGATAACCCTGCGAGCACAAATTTTTGGATCGAATTACATCATTTTGCTTGTCATTTGATGCCAAGCAAACATGGAGTAATTGGTCCCTTTGGTTAGGTGGAACATTGTTGGTTTCACAAATTTTGACAATTAATTCCGCCGACCTGCAGAAACCTTCACACAGCAGCTCGGTTTGCTGAAAACCGAATCGATTTTTAAGCAAATTTTTAAGCAGGTGAAAACTGCCTGGGGGCATTCTGAATCCAAGTGTGGGTTCATTTTCACCAGCTTTGTCCGAGCCGCCGTGTGGTTTATCCGCTAAGGGTGCTGAGCCATAAGCAGGGGATACCCATTTGCGGGTGTTTTGTTTGCTCCGTTTAGAGTTACTAGACTCACCCTGGTTAAAGCTCCGCTTCATGAATAGCAGATTGGGTTTGGGTAAAACAGGGCCCGAGATGGCTAATTGAGACTTTGGGGATTCAAAATTCACACTGTCCGAAGATGTTTCGGGGGACTGACTTGTTTTACGGTGCTCGAATATGCGCTGGCAAGTCTGTTTAATGTTGACCAGGTTGGGCCCTGATTCGTCAAATAAGGTTTTGATAAGATATTCATTTTCAAAGTTGGAGTCAAATTCAGAATCGAAATTCCACACCGCCGAGTGAAGTGGAATCGATTCACACCGCGGGTCATCCATGCAATTTTCCGTATATAAAAATTTACGGGTATTTAGTTCGTCACCAAATTTGGTTATAGTTGCTTTTAAATTTTCCATGTCAATCTCGGCGGTGTGCCATTTGGTCCCCAAATCAACCACGTTTACATGTTCGTAAACCTGGTTGTTTTGTGCCAAAATTAGTTCGAAGCTGCGATTACGGACTTTTTTAAGGTCGTACAGCAACATGCTGGGTTCGTAAGTCTCGCTTAAAAACTGGTTTCTGAGGTCATAGGTGTTGCTGCGTACACTTGAAATGAGGCGCATTTCAGCTGGGTTCAAACCAACCAATGCGAGCTTATTATCAGTATCAAGTTTGATGGACCCTGTAAAATCCCTAACCGCATATCGAGCAAGAAGTTCTAATGGAATGAGTGTGAGCAGATTTGGTATTTTTTGTAATTTTAGCCATCTAGAAAACTCGAATTGTTCAATTTCTTTGGTGGTTGTGATAAACGACGAGACCGTTATATTGGGTTTAATGTCGATTAACTCGTTCCAGAGACCCAGAATAATACAGGTGCTTGAACGACACGACTCAGCATTGATTTCTTAAAATTAATTTTTGAACTAAATCTTATTTTGTGTTAATTTCCATGGTTAGGTCACTATACCTCACAAAAAATTCGTGTAAAATTCAGCAAAACTCGGCAAATTCTACAAAATTCATCAATACTCATCAAAAATTTGTTAGTAAAAATTATTTGAAGAGTCTTATTTAACACATTCCACTTTTTCGAGGGTTCCATTTTTAATAAATCTACGAGGCTTTCGGGGAAGTTAGTAATTAGTGCTCAGGTGGGTGAGAAGACGGATTTAATTTGGGCATTGTGCTTAACGAAGGGTTTATTTACTTTGCCACTTTCCAATAGTTATTATTTGGTCATACAGATATCATTTGGCGGAGCCACATCATTTACGACCAAATTGATTATATTATACAATCCGTTTCTAGTCAATTAGTTTTAAGAGGGTTACGCGGCATATTTGTATATTTGTAATCCTATGTTTTACTTTTTCGTTACGGTACTCTACCCTGAATATTGTTATCATCCCAAAAATGAAATAAAATGTAAAAATAAAAAATGTAAAATAAAAATATTCGGCTCAGATACCGTTAAGTTATGACTTAGAATTCTCACAAAGTATTACTTGTAAGTTATGCGCGGGGTTGGGACCGAAGTCATGAGACATCCGGTTTGAATCGGTTTGGATTTTGATATGATTTAACTACGGTAACAAATTAACGGTGGAGAGTTTCCGGTACGATTTTGGGCTGGACATGTAAGCACGACGAGTCCGTTTCAGGAATATATAGATTTTAAGTTTGTCCAAGTATACCAACAGGCACCCTACAAGTGACTACAAATTTGAATTTTTTTTAAAATTGAAGACATGGGACAGGATTTTGGACAAAATTTGTGGGAGACTCATAATTGAGAAACTTGGTCGTTATTCCAGTGTAGTATTCACTTTGTGGCATCGACTTGGAAACGTGGCTTATGCGAGTGTGCTACGTGGTGCATCCAAAAGAGGCCTGCCTAATTTACAGCTAGTGTTTATTGAATTTTTGTACCCAGAGCCGATGGCGTCATATATATGGAACATATAATTCAAGTTTGTCTCCGCACGCCTAGGCTGTGTGGTATCCCACTTTAAGATGTTCGTCCGCATGTTACAAGCCTCATGGATACTCCACATCGGTAACTTGGGAAAGTAGGTGCGGCAGTGTTGTCGGGGATATATTTCGCTTGGTCATTAATGCAAGATTTGGTCATTTGGACTTAGATAATGGTGGTTTATTTGTATCACCACTGCCTTCGGGCAATAGTGTGGAAGTTTGTTTGCACTAGTATGAGGTTGAAGTATAAACGATGATGGCACCCCTCAAATGTCAGTCAGTGTGTTTTTTGCATGTTGTTTTGTGTTTGTTGGTTGTTGGTAATTTTTAAGTGGAGTAAAAATTTTTGAAATATTTAAGGTTTGAATGCCGAAAAAACCTTAGTTTAGCCTGGAGTTCGGAATGTAATTGCATACTAATTATAAATATAATTTCACAATTTTTGCCCGAAACGTTTTAACCTGGAATTTTGCTGTATAATTTCACATTTGGAGTGTACTTATATACGTTTTAGAAATATTTAAGGTAAAATTTTTGAAATATTTGAGGTTTGACTGTCGGAAACGCCTTAGTTTAACCCGGAGTTGGGACTGGAGCTACATACTAGGAGCATAATTTCACAATTTTTACCCGAAAAAATTTTTTGCCCGGGGTTTTACCGTATGATTTCACATTTGGAGTATGCTTACACACATTGACTGGCATTTATGTCATACGGCTGGGTACAATCTAATTAGTGATTCGTCTTATGAGCTTTGAACAATAAGCCTCCGGCTCGGGCAGAAAGGTGCCCTTTGGGTGCCGAATGCCAAGTTAAAGACGTGCGTGCAGGTGAGTTTAAGATTTTGAAGATTTTTTAAGTACAGAATTTTGGCATAAAGAATTTAACGATTTAGGCATGTGGTGAGTTGAGTAAGATTTTGCAGAATGTCATAATTGAGAAGTTGTGAGAAAGATTGGTGAAGAAAGTCATTTCGAGCTTTGCAATAAATGTTTTTGTTTATCTGACTGCAGGCTCATTTGGGTGGTTTACATTGTATATCACTGAAGGGTGGATAGAACTACTGATGCACCAGCTCTATATGATAATCGTAATCCAGTGACTGAGTGTCCCAGGTGCCTGTCCTGTTTCACTGTCAGCAGAACGAGCGCTAGGTGGCCCAAATAGATTAAGGCACGGTAGAGTAGGTTGCCCAATATATTTATCAATATATCTCACCACACATCCACCTGAGCTGGGGAAGGTGCTAAGTTTCATAACATCGTCAATACCCTGCATTACATTGTCATTTTTAATTTTATGAATGAAATTGGAAATATCGATACGATGTTCCGCAAGAATGCTACAGCTGACAATATCAGCTTCGAATTTGTATTGCGTGACTGTGTCACCGAAGTGTAATGCATGGCGTTCAAAATGCTTAATGTTGTGCGCGAATTCAGTTTTGTTTATGTACAGGCTTACTTGGGGTATAGTCGCGATTACTTTTGAGTGCACAGGATAAATGTAATTTTCCCAAAAATCAACCACATCACCCGCACCTTCCGAAAGGAAATCATTTAGGGCTGATACGAGGAATGTGGTAAAAATAAGAATTACATCCTCGTAAGTATTGTGCACATTCTTGAAAACGCCCGGATTGTTGCCAATAATGTCCAAAATCATAATTAGCGCACTTTTGATGATAATATGTTCATTTGTGGTGCGGTTCACCAGGGTGAGAGCATATTGAATGTGGTAAAGGAGGAACGCTTTTTTGTTCATGAAATCCGCTTTTGAAGTTGTTAAATTTCAGAAAATGCGATATTATAGAATTCCTAGTCTAATCTTCCGTCTGTGCGATCTAGTTGTGCGACGATTTAGTGTAGGCCAATGTAAATATGTGCGCTTGTGTTGCGCCCAACTCAAGACCAATTCAGCACGGGAAGTAGTATTTCATTCAAGATGCCCAGGGAGGGTTTCTGTAAAGCTTTGGTTTTTGATTTAGTTTTTACTTTTAGTTTTAGAATTTCAGCCAAAAATTTAGTCAAGACCAATTTAGCACGAGAAGTTAAGATTAAGTTTTAGTTTTAGTTTTAGAATTTCAGCCAAAAAAAATTTAGTTTACAAAGTTTTAGCCAGAGATTTCAATTCAGACTACCTTATCCCCCTACCTTATTGGTGATTTGAACCAAAGGAGACTTAGAGCCTGTTTATTTATGTAACCGAGGGCATCATTTGCAGGAGCGGGAAACTAGTTTTGCAAAATTTTCGTTTTTAGAATCTAGGCCCAAAATTTGGTTTAAGAATTCCAACCGAGGGATTCAATTCGGACTAGCGGCTTGTCACCCTACCTTAAAGGTGATTTGCACCAAAAGAGACTTAGAGCCTGTTTATTTACGTAGCCGAGTGAATCATTTGCCGGAGCGGGAGACTTGTTTTGCTAAATTTTTCTTTATAGAATTTACGCCAAAAAAATTGGTTTACAGAATTTCCGCCAAAGGGTTCGATTCAGACTTGTAGCCTGGCACTTATAGGTAATTTAAACCAAAAGCCAAAAGAGACTTTGAGTCCGTCTATTTATGTAACCGAGTGAATCATTTGCAGAAGCGGGAAACTAGTTTTACATCATCTTGGCTGTTGGTTCTTGCAATTAACGTAGATAAACTCACGCTTCAATTTGATCAAAGAACAGAAGTAGGTCACGTAAGCATAAACCTCGTACACGCGAGCCTTGTTATGGCTGTTGGTTTGGGCAGATAAACGCAGGCCTTAAACATTGTCATATTTACTATTTGGGAGTTTTTAATCCCAAACAGTCGTTTGTTAGGGTAGGAGCCCGCCCTTAGGCTAAGGATTCTGCACCCGGAAAAGTCAGAAGGCAGCTAGCAGTATTATATGGATTAGGAAGAGGCAATATTGAGTTCGTTTCAGAGGTTTAGCGCTACCCGGAATGCGTCTCAGAGGAGGGTTATTTGGATCATGTTTGTTTTTACATTAAAAATTCCTAATTTTAGTTATGTAACAGGTTGGATAGGGGTCAGGAATGCTGTATGAAGATTTTCGGGACATGCTTTATTGTTTCACTAAGTTACTTTAATTCATACTAAGTTTTACTCTACCGTTTTCCCGAGTTTAAAGTGGTTTCATAAATACCTTCCTAAATGCTTTTACAAATTTTTCGAGAATCGTTTTTAGGGATTTACTTAGCCGTTTTCTACTCAGTTTACAATAGTTTCATAGTTATGGGTTGGTTTAGGTTTATGGGTTCTTGTGAGGGTTGTGAGTGCCTAGCATATTCAAATTTTGAATAATTGATTTATGGAGGCCGAGGATTTTATGGCCAAATCGGAAGAAACTAGAAAAAAGAGAAAGCGAAAAAACGGAAAAGCGAAAAAACAAAACACGAGAAAAAGCGAAGAAATACGAAAGTAAAACGGGCAATGACTTACCCCAGTCATGGCTTTTCACGAAGACCAATTCTTCCGGTATTTGCCTTGCAGTGGGCTCAGCTTACTTTTAGAGAGAAAACGAGAACAACGAGAAAACGAGGAACCGAAAGCCGGAAGCCCGAAAACCGGGAAGCCGGAAGACCGGAAAACCGGAAAACCGGAAAACCGGAAAACCGGAAAATCGGAAAACCGTAAAACCGAAAACCGGAAGACACGGAATCCGGAAGACATGAAAAGCGAAAAAAACGATAAAACGAGATGCGGGCAACGTTTGATGTGGGCAAAACAGAAAATGCGAAAAGAACGGGAATGACGCGGAAAATACGAAGTTAAACTGGCCATGAATTTCCCTGTCAAGGCTTTCCATGGAGACTAATTTGCCCGGTATTCGAACTACAGTGGGTTCAGTAAATTCAAGAGTAACCCTGTGCAAGTTTCACCCCTTATGAAACCCCCATAAAGTATCAGATATTGAATCAGAGAAGTGAGCAGAAGTAATCTGAGAAAAAAGAGCGGAAGAGATCATCCGGGCACATCTGTACCGGTTTTTAATTTCATTGGGTTATATCGCATATACTTGGGACATGGTTTAAGTATATTGCCTATAAATTGTCTAAGAAATTTTAATAGAGGCATTTTTATCCAGCTGGTTTACATATGTCACATGGTGTTTCACATATGTCACGTGGTGATTACATTGTAAATGATATTATATGCAGATGAGAATTCACGGTTACCTAATAATTAGTTCATAGTTTGCTACTTTTGGTTTTTGAGCCTGTGTGAAGTGTTTAGAGTAATCAGAAACGGTAGGGACTTTTTATAACAATTCCTGATTTAACCGCGTTGAGTTCGTTTGCATGTGTTCCTTCGGAATATAGGTAGCAGTAGATTCCAGAGGAAAATGCATTCAACGTTTTGGATATAGTGGCGATTACGTCAGGTATGCGTTTTATTTTGATTGGGGTTCGTGAGGACACCTGGCCATTAGTGCATTTTACGTGAATAGCACATTCGAAACGCGCTCTTCTTATATTAATTAATACATTCTGAATCCTGATCAAGCTTTCAATGCAAGTTTTGACTGGTGATGTTGCCAAAATGTTCGAGCATTTGATGGCCATTTTAACGCTAGACTGAACTTTAACGTTTAACAATTCCGCTACAGGCTGGGATATTTATTTGACCTCATGTCCACCCAGAGCCGAACAGCAACGTTAAGATTCGGTCACCGGGCAGAATTTTGATGAAGAGTTACGTTCGCCGCGTTACGCTCATGGCCAAATGAGGCGAACATTCGACCTATTACCTTGTGTTTAAGGGACGGTCAGCCCGTCAGCTGGTCAGCCCGTCGGCTGGTCAACTAACGTACCTCAAAATAACATGGGTTCAATTTTGAGCTAGGCCGAGAACCACCAAAATTCAGAAAGAGGAGGCTTCAAGACTTTAAAATTATAGTCCCTAATTTAGACCAAACTTAATTTTAATACCGACGCAATAGTTAAATTCGTCTTATGGCCGAAACAGTTTTTTAATTATTTATTGTATTTTCAGGACGGTCCGTCAGCCAGCCAGTCAACTAACCGACCTCCAAATCATATTTGTCAAATCTTGAGCTAAGCCAGAGTACCATCCAATTTTTAGAAAGAGGAGACCCAAAAAAATTTTTCAAAAACATTTAAATTTGTCCATCCCTAAACCTAAACGATTACAGGTAAAATTCTTCCCTTGGTTACTTCGTCATATGGCCGAGACAGTTTTTTATTTTTATTGTATTATTAGGACGGTCAGTCAGCCAGCCAGTCAACTTAACCGACCTCTAAATCACATTTGTTAAATCTTGAGCTAAGCCAGAGTACCATCCAATTTGTAGAAAGAGGAGACCCAAAAAATTTTTCTAAAAACATTTAAATTGGTCCACCCCTAAACCTAAACGATTACCGGTAAAATTCACCCCTTGGTCACCCCGACCTCAGCATTTCAGGGGGTTTTGAGCAAGTTTTGAGTTAATTTTTGAGCTAAGCCAGAAACTTCCGTAGACCTACCAAAACTCCGCAGACCTACCAAGATTTCGCAGACCTACCAAAATTTCAAGGAAGAGGAACCTTCATAGCCTATTTTTCACATTTCCCTTAAACTTGCATGTATAAAGAGATGGACTTATCCCTTGGTCTCGACCAATTTTGAGCTAAGCTAGGGGATTCCGTAGAACTACCCAGCTTTTTGAAAGAGGAGCCTTCAGTGCCTGTTTAGAGGTCATTTACCCCCTAAGCTTGAATGATTTTAGAGATGGACTTACCCCTTGGTCGCAGCAGCCTACCAGTTCGGTTGAGGGTTATAATTAAGCTTAGGTGAAATGGTCCCATAATTTAGTGCAACTACAGGTCCGTTTTGTGGTTAAGTTATATTGTTCCGAAAAGTACAAAGTAAGTTGAAACCACGTTTAAGTGCGCATTTATGCTGGAAAAATAAAAAGTAAAACGAAGTGCGATACATGAAAGGAATTTTTGACTCATTTGGACTCGCTGCAAAACATTTTTTACACGTTGCATCGCCAATTTAATTTTAAAGGCTTGGAATTAATCGGAAATTTTTCAGGTGCCCGTTCATTCAAAAATGTGAGACTTGATTGGATGGGATTGAATGGATCCTTAACATCGATGCGGATCGGACTGTTGATTTTGGGACTATCAATTTTTGAGATTTAGGAGTCAGTTTAAATTAATACTTTTACGTAACCATCATAAAGTTTTACGGAAAATTTCAGTTTAACCCGCCTTTGTAGTTACAGGATACAACCCCACAAATATTTGATGAGGTGAGTTAGGCTCCTGGAGGACTCCTGAAGGAGCATGGAAGACCATGTTTTGCGGATGTAGGCTACCAGTGGGACCATTTATTTGGATTCATCCTGGGGAGCGATACCCGGGAAATGGTTCCAGGTGGGAAGCATAGTTATTTGGATTATGGGCTTAAGGAGTTTTTACCAAAAGATTGTCAATCATTACTTACAAATGATAAGTGTGGAAACCAGGTAGGACGCAAATCCAAGACTCAAAATTATTTTCACTTGCTTCGGGTTGCTCACGATGTCTCTTATCCGGTTATTTAGTGTGATAATTACTCAAAAGGTTGAAGTCAGGTGGCGTAGCATAGGGTTCACAGCTGTGATGTAGTTACACACGTCATCCTTACGTGTATGCTGACGTGTATGACGTCACGTTAGGTAACGTGTGCATTTGCATAGCACGTCTTTACTATAATTTCGGCGATTTATTTTCGGCGATTCATTTTAAATGACCTACAAAGTAGGCCCGTTATTATGACTAACTTTCACTTCAATTTTATCCCAAATTTTAGCAATAATACTAGATTTCACGTTCTTACTCGGCTGGTTCTGATACGGCTGTACGGTAATAGGCGGCTAGCAGATTGACCGTTGCTACGACCAGTTCGAGTTATGTCGGATATTAGGATATTGGGATAATTAGGATGTTATTAGTTTCCCATTTAATCATTTTAATGATAGACCCGCATTTACATTATTTAAATAACTTAGGTATGGGTGACTTTCACGCGTTTGTGTTTTCTGTAGGATCATTAGTTTGAATAAAGTTAGTAAATGAGCCGCCCTCGTAACCAGGGTTTAGATAAGTTTCTTAATAAAGGGAACTCAGGCTGGTAGGAATGTTATAATTTGCCTAATCTAGGTTAAATATGTTGCGAGAGGTGTAGGGGAAATGTTGATTGGTAACAATTTGAGTTCTAACTTTTTATGTTATATTTACACAATAAACAGTAAGTTCTTGATGAACCAGTAAACAACTTGAGTTCTAAATCTTTATATTTTTATGTTATATTTTCCAAAGTACTTACCACCAAAACTTTATATTTTTATGTTATATTTTCCACAATACACAATAAATTCTTAATGAACAATAAATAATTTGAGTTCTAGGTTTTTATGTTATATTTTCACAATACACAGTACGTTCTTACTGAACAATAAACAACTTGAGTTCTAAATCTTTATATTTTTATGTCATATTTTTCATAATACACAATAAATTCTAAATGAATAATAAATAATTTGAGTTCTAGGTTTTTATGTTATATTTTCCACAACAAGCGGTACATTCTTAATGAGCAATAATCAGTAAATTCAATCAATTTCACATCGCGTTTTTGAACGTGTTAGCACGTGTTTGTACGCGTTTGTACGCATAAACTCAGGGGTTATGATAGTTGGATTACATAATTTACAAGCAGATTAAGAAAGAATGGTGAACTTACGATTTTGAGATAACAAATCCTTTTTAGGTTTGATTAAAACACTTTCGTTTAAGTTGCTTAGGTAGGGCTTTTAAAGGGTTCTAGAGGGCTTTGGAGATGCATGAATTGTTTACTTTACTCAACAGGGGTAGGGGAGTTGTAGATTTCATGCACAATTTGCTTAACTATGAATTGGAATTTATGGACCGAATTTATGTTACCAGATTGATGGTTGATCGCAAGGGGAGTGCGTCCCACTGATGGGATGTTAAAGCACTGTCGGTTTACCGTGAGCGATGAGTTAAGTAGCAGACAATGGTTACAATTGTTTTTGCCTGCTCGATGTGGGCAAAGATTGATGTAGAATTCCTTGATATTTTGATTAAAATGTTGCGATCCAAGTTGTCTACGGATAAAATAAGGGAGTCTATTAAAACATTGTACAGCATTAAACGGGAACATGCCCTTGTTGTTCGGAACTTTTGCAATGATTTTTGGGGCATCAAATGGATCAAGGACACCCCCAAAAAACTTTCTACCGGATTTGTCATAGAATATAGAGTTTTGGATAGTATTAAACAAGATACTAGGGCTGCGTCTCATAGCGATTTTACCTAGAAAATTTAGAATCATAAATTCGTGCTGGTTCTTAGACTCTTGCCATCCAGCCATGGTAAATAGTTCTGCGTATGATTTGATATTAGCGTAAGACGCTGAGAAAGGTATATTGAAGATGTCCACAATAATCTGTATAATTGCCCGGTTAATTATGTTATACTGTTTGTCAGAGAAAATTGGCATGATTTCGAGGCAATAGTTCCAGTTACCAAAAATTAGCGACCTGGCTAGACGCAGCCGGTCTTTCAAGCCTCCGTGACACGTGACGTTGAAAATAAATGATCTGTGATCATGTAGCCTGTGATTTATATGGAACAATTGCTTCGAAAAATCAAGTTTAGTATTGAAGCGAACCCCTAGGTGTTTTATATCCGTGACATGTTTAATATTTTGACCGTTTGAGAGTGTGATATCATTTACTGAGTCCTTACCTATGGCCATGAATGCCGTTTTCGGGTATGACACGTGGATTCCACGGAGGGAGCACCAGGTAGAGATATCTTCAATCATCTCTTTTGCGGCTTTGCGGGCTTCGGACAGGGAGCTTCGGCTGATGATGCCCACTACATCATCTGCGAAATAAATAATTCTAGTGTCAGCGGTGTCACAGTCATTTACTACTTTTTCGATTCCCCCGATCATAAGGGAAAATATTAAAGGAGACAGCGCTCCCCCCTGCGGAACACCGAATTCTTTCAGCTTGATCAGTTCACTTTTGCATCCGTCAACATAAATCTTACCGGTGCGCAGCGATAGCTCACATCTTATGTACCGTAGTACCTCAGAGGTTACCAACTTGCTCATCCTGGTGAGTATGAGACTGTGCGGAATGGTTCCAAACGCATTCGCACAGTCCATAAACACCA
>SCLE01195484.1:0-14005 GCA_004367955.1 Bathochordaeus stygius | reverse complement strand
AATGCCCCGAACTAAGCAATGGACAAAAATGATTTCGCGAGTTGGTCATAGACGTCTAACCCAAATATTAGTCCCATTTTTTAGTCTCTTTTGTTCTCATTCTGCCTGTTTACTAACAATAAATTAAGTCGTATATCTCTTTTATTTGCAGTTTGTTTCATTTACAACTACTTTTTGTTTACTCCTCTCTTATTACTTCTCCGTATTCTGATTCCTGATCCTCCAGTTTGTGGTCCTCAATCATTAAGGTAAGTACCTCCTCCTCTGCTTCCTCATTTTGTGTTTCTCTGTGTATCCCTGGCAGTAGTACCATCGAGTAGAAGTCCAGGAGCATCTCTTTGAATTGACTCCGCCTAGTTACCGCTTTGGTCATCTCCACTAGGCTCTTTAGTAGATCCAGGACATGTGTTTTCCCCATCTCATCTTCCATCATATTAATTACCATGTTTGCATATCTCACCAGTCTCAAGTGTATGGGGTCCCCTCTCCATCCGTACCGTTCGAACATGTGTGCTACCTTTTCCCATAGCTCTCTATGTATCGTCATTCTGAATATTATAGTTTTTTATCTCTATCTTTTTTTAACCTTTTATTTCTCTTTTAACTCATGTCTCCTTTCGTATCTTGTTTCTCAGGAAGGCCGTTGTTATTCGGCCTTCAGTCTTTTTAATTCTTCTCCCCCAGACAGTTTGTCTCCATCATCGTTGTGAGTATTTCGATGTCTTCAGTCTCCGTTAGGTTTAGTTCCCCGTGGATGTTTGGCATTAATGCCATTGAGTAGAAGTCTAGAAGCATCAGTTTCATCTCGTTTTGTCTCAACGTCCTCGTCCGTCTTGTTGTTATCCCCGTTGCTACTGCTACCATACTTTCTAGTAACATTTCTACGTGGTTTCTCCCGTCTTCATCCTCCATCATGTTGTAGACCATGTTGGTAATACATACCAGTCTGCGATGGATAGGTTCTCCTTTCCAGTCAAATGTTTGGAATATATATGCTACTTGCTCCCATACTTCTCTTCTGATGGCCATTCTAACTTATTTTAGGTCAATTTAATCCGTTTGTTACCCTTTTATTTTGTGTCGTTACAAGTCTCCATTCAAGATTTTATTTCTGAAGAATGCCGCCGGTGCTTTCTTCGAATGTGTCAGGTGTAGTCCCTCATAGTGGTTCGGCATGTTGCTGTCTGCCGTCCATCTTAGGTGTCTTGTGATTGATAATACATCCATGCCCCCTTCCAGAAGCATTACACAACACGAGTTTCTTCCCGTATGTTTTCCCGGGATTCATTACTGGGCAATCGTTGCTGTCTCCTGATCCTGTGATCTCCGGAATCGAGATTGCCTCTCTTTTTTCACCCCCTCTATTTGCTTTCGATCTTCTCATTTTTATAATGCAAGTTCTGGATCCTTTTTCGCCTCTTATTTCAATGTCTTCCCATTTCAGTCTGAAGCAATCTATCCATCTTGCTCCCCCGAAGAAGGTAAGGTAAATTACTATCGCCGCCGCCATTCTTTCGTATATGGTTTTGTCTATGAAGCTTTCTCTTCCTGTCCATAGTTTCTCAGCTAGCTTCTTCATTTCTGACCATTTTATAATTGGAGCCTGTTTTGCCCCCGGTTCTCTGAGCATCGCCTCTGTCTCCATAAATCTGTTTATTCTGTTGTCAAAGTCTAGTTTATGCCAGTAATCCAGCCTCACTGTCCTTTGTACGAAGACCTTATACCTCCTGATTTTTGCCGGATGAGTTGACACGAAGTTCTCCTTCACGTGTCCAATCAGCCATTTTGATGCCTTTTCCCCTGCCATTTTGCCTCTATTTTCAAATTTCTCCAGGAATTTTGTGTAGTCTTTCATTACTACTGTTTCAATCTTAAATAATTGCTTGTGTTAGAATTCTAATTGCCTCTTTAGTTTCCTCATCCTTAACCGGCCATGTTTTCTTTTTTCCCTCTTTTTCCTTAGCCCTTTCACTACTTTCCTCTGTTTTCTTATCCTTTCCCTCTTCCGTCCCCTGAGACTTACTTCCCCCTCTCCAGGGTTTCTGATAGGAGCCTCTCGTTCCCGAGCCCCTTTCGGATTTTCCTCCGAATTTTCCTCTGGTTGTTCCCCGATATGTGTTGCCAGAGTAACTTTCACTCGCTGTGAAGTTTTTCCCGAAGGGTTTGGTGCCATAGTTCTTCGTTATTTTCCCCCTTCAGGCTTTCTCTCTATTCTTCTTGGTGTATATTTTGCCTCTTTCGCTTTTCTACGAAGCCCTGCGAATGCTTTCGCTGAGAGGGCTCCAATTCTGTGAAATCTATTTTCGTATTTGCTCTCTATTACAAATATGTCCACCATTCTTTTTCTTGTAGGGGCATAAGCACATTCCTTCATCATCGTGGTCGATTTGCTCACCATTAAATTCCCGTCACTTTTAACCTGATCCGTTTCTGTAAACATCGTATTTAGTAGTGCTACGAGCCATGCTCTGGTGTATTTTTCATTGCCTGACTCCTTCATCAGGGTTCTCTGTTTTTCCGTTATGAATAGTTTAAAGTCTCTGTATTCCTCTGGTAAGGCTTTTGCAAATCTAGTTATGAGCGAGTACATCGTGTCATGATCAATTTTCTCTTGTTCTTCTATCAGTGTGTTTCTGATTGTCAGATATATAACCTTCGGATCCTCCTTTTCCGGCATATATTTCCAAATATATTCGGGGGCAAAGGTCCATTTCTGCAGGTATTCTCCTCTTTTAAATACTTCTCCTTTTTTGGCCGCTTTCTTTTTAATTTCCGTACTTGGCTTGCTTTGTTTGGCCATTTTTAGTTTTGATTCATAGTCTTTTCTTGCTTTTTCTGTCTTCTTGAAAAGTATCTCCATTCTTCTCGTACATTCCTTCACTGAAGTTTCTTCTAGTATATCGTCCGCCGGGTCTGTCGGTCTCACCTTCTTGGCCTTCAGCAACTTTTTCCGTTCTAAGAGTTCTCTGGATTGTTTCCACAACTCCGTACTTCTTCTCATTTCTTTGAAGGCTCTGTCCTTTTCCTCAGTTAGGTACTTGTGTTGCTCTATCATCTCTGTCGGATCAGTTTCATCGTGATCCAGGTCTAATTTAATTCTCCCTTCTTTAATGTCGTTTGTTATATTTACCTCTACAGGATTTGGCTTTTGTCCCAGTTCGTGATTTGGTACTTTTTGTATCGTTGTTACATATGCTGACGCTCCGTTGATAGCTCTTTCGTCGTTTAATTCATCCATGTCTAAATTATTTTATTTTATTGCTCCTGTTTTTATTTACTTGATTTTGGTTGTTCTTTACAGATTCTCGATGTCCAGTCCTTTTTCTCTTATATATTGTGCTATTCTGTCATCTTTCATGGGCAGTATGGATGCGTCCATGTTTTCTCCTTCTTCTATTTCTTTTTTCGCTGTTGTATAATAGTCAATTTTAAGGTCAAACAGACCTTCTCTGTTCTCCATTCTTTCAATGTTTCTCAGTATCCTCATGGGCGATTTATTTGCTAGCGGTTCTTCCCTGAACGCATTCATGTCTTCCCATCTCATTCTTCTTAGGAGTTTTTTGAATTCAAACCATTCTTTTATTGCCTCCTGCAGGGCGTCCTGTGCCCTTGATCTCTTGATAATGTTCTCATTTTTCTTCTGTGTAATCTCTTTTTTGTTCATTCTGAATTATACATTTTTTATTTTATGTTAACTTTGCGTTATTATCTCTTGTACAGTTCCATTTTTTACATATTCCATTTCAGTAAGAAATATCCCGCCGGTCTCTTGTTGAAGCTCGCTGATAATTTTCTATCCTGTATCCAATTTTCTTCCTCTGACGGTATCATGGTCAGGGCCTCCATTCCTGGTAATTTCAAATCTTTTTCTCTTATAACTGCTCTGTTATCTCTTTCATATTCTTGAAGTGCGATTGGCCATTCCAGCCATAGGTGTCCCAGAAGACATATCTTCGTCTCCTTCAGTTCTTCTCGAATATGTGTTAGGACTTTATTTACTATATTTTTTGGTGGGAATATATATACCCTTTCTTCCCCGAATTCTTCTTTTGTTACCGTGAAGAAGTCAGTGTTCCACGCTCCTTCCTCTTTCCTCCAGCTTACATATTTCTTGCATTTTGTGTTCTCTCTCGTCGCCATGGCGTCGATATCAAATTTTACTCCTAGAATTTGTTGAAATGTGAAGAATACCCATTCTGGAAGAAATTCCTCGTTCCATGATATCCTTCTCGACGCCCCGTCTGCAAGCTGATATTCTGTTCCGATCCAGTGAACATTTATCTCCATTTCTAATTGTTCAGCCAACTCGCAGGTGGCTGTTACGATATCATTGAGCCTTCTGTTTGATGTGCCGTCATTCCTGAATGCGTAGCACACCGCCTGATTGTCACAGAAGATAGTTATGTGTCTCTTGCTCATGTGATTTCTCCATTTTGATATTGCTGACAGTATTGTCATCGCTTCTTTGTCGTGGATATCCCACGCTTGTACACTTTCCGAGAAATAGTGCGTGACCTCTTCTTGTATACCCTTCATGAAGATTTTCATTCCTGCCGCCGCTTTTGATGCATCGGTAAATAACGATACTGTAACTTGAGCCCTTGATTTCTTTATCCACAGCCTTTTGAGTTTCATTTTTTCCAGTTCAATCCATTTTCCCAATTCCGTTCTAAAATCTTCATCCGTGTTTATCCATTCTAGGCCTTCCCTGTCCGCCTCTGTAATTTTTCTGGTCATTTGCCTGATGTATCTTTTCATCTTTTTACATGCGATCTGAAATGATACCGCCTTCCCCCTGACTATTTCAATTTCTTTGACTCTGATGTTTTTTCCCAATGGAATGTCCCTTATTTTCTCACATCTTGCTTTAAATTCTAGCCATTTGTCACCTGGAACGCCGATGGATGCTTCCATCGTGTCAATATTCATTCCAAAAAAATGTTGTCACTTTTTTGGCATGAAGTCACTTTTTTCTAATGAAATAAATCCTCCTGACGCTATGATTAGCAACGTACCCAGAAAGCAGTTAATTGGGACATTATTGTTCTCTCTGTATGAGATCTCATCATCCAGGAATAACCTGTCGTCTAAATATAACGATGTTTTCACCCCATATTTTCTTGCGTAGTTGATCGCTATCATATTTACTCGTTGAAATGCCCCCGGGCTTTTTGGTACCCCGAATGGTAGTGCCCTGTAGACGAATGTCATGCCTTCATATTGAAACCCTGTGAGTTCCCTACTTTCCCTGTTTAGTTTTAGTAGATGCCCGCTTTTATGATCTAGCTTCGTCATCAGTTCATTTCTTTTAATAATATCCAGTATGTTTTGCAGCCCTTCTAGTTTACACGGCGTCGAGCCCGTCTCTATTCTTTTTATGAGTCCACCGTCAAAGCAGAGTCTGGGCTTCTTCTTCATGTTTGCCAGCACTATTTTGGTTACCAGTTGTACCTTTTCCACATTTTCCACTAGTTGGATCGCTCCCGATTTAAGCCACTTTTCTAGTGTGTTTCTGATGAAGCCATGATGCCCCTTCATTATTTCTTCATTATTTTTCTCCACCATCTTCATGGGGCCATTTTGTAGAATTTGTATTCTGGGAACCTCCTTCGTCGCCTTGTACCAGGTGTCAACTGTTCCCAGTTTTTCTTCCGCCACTTTGTCTTTTTGTTTTTTGCAAACTTTAATTCTGTCACACCATTCCTTGGCTTTTTTTCTCTCCATTCTGCGTTGAAGCCTCAATTCTTCATCCACTTTCTCCTTCCGTAATATCTCATCGCAAAATTCTTGATGCCACATTGCTTTGGTTACCATTTTCCCTGTCTTCTGAGTGGTTTGGCTTCTGCTGTATTAATTGGTGATATATTTTCGTACAGGTCTACCCCCCTGTGGATATCGTTATAGCAGATGTGCCTATTCCATTCCCCGTTCAACTGACGAATCATTATCATGGGTATTTGGATAAAGTCCGAATATATTCCGGCATAGAAGTCTTCTTCCATTCTGAAGAATATATCTGCCCAGCAGGCCTTCTGTTCCCCTTGCAGAATTTCATGAAATTTATCGAACAGGGTCTGAGCATAGTTTCTCCATTCAAGATAAAAATAAGGTCCCATCCTCTGCCCTCGGTATTAGCGTTGGTTGATATAAAAAGTTTTTCTTCCATTTCATGTGCTGCCTGTGCATACAGAGGCATCTTACTTCGGGAAAATGAGACGGTTGGTTCATGTCAAGAAATTTTAGTGTTTCTTTTTCGATAAATTCACCCCCACATTAACATTCTTTTAGATCTCCATCCCTTTTGCTAGTTTCCCCCGAAAGTTCTTTCCAAGCTTCTACATTTATCTCTTTAAGCATCTCTTTCCTCTTTTTTGACATCCTGATACCGTTCTTAAATAATTAACTCGTTTATTTTAGTTGTTTTCAAACCGTCCGTCTACGATTGCACTTGGATAATTCAACACTGGTGTATTCATGTTAAAGATAACTGTATTTTATTTACAATGCACCACTTAAATTGCAATAAATTATAAAGGCAGCGTTAAATTATGTCACTAGTACAGTGGTTTGAGTTTTACAAATGTACACGTCTCCATTCTGTTGTAGTATGTAATTGTCTCCATTCGTTTGAGTAGTTGTCTGCATTATTTGATTATCTGAAATGATTATTTTAGACCCGTTCGACTTGTCCGTTTGAAACTTTTCGTGGATTTAAATTGGTTTTATGTACCGATTTATTCAGTTTTTTATGACGTCTTTTCCTACTTGGTTTTTTGTCACTTTGACTCTTGTCTCTTCTGTCGGGTCGTGTTCTGCTGCCTGATCTGACTCTGGTTCGTTTCGCTCTCCTCTACGCTGCCGCCATCGTCTATATGCGAGAGATTTTCTAAAGCATTATTTATACTCCCTTCCATTGAAGAACTATTTTCATACTTATAACCGTCTTCTGAGTCCGAAGATTCTTCATCCAGGGATTCTGAAAATTCTTCATCCCCTCTTCGTTTTTTAGATGATTTCTCTTTTTCTTCAGCCCGTTTTTTGGATTTTTCATCTTCCCGTCTTCTTTCTTCTTCACGTTTTAGCTCTTTTTCTTTTTCTCGTTTTAGCTCTTTTTCTTCCTCGCGTTTTCTTTCCGCCTCTTTTCTGGATTTCTCCTCTTTTTTCTTGAAATAATTGTATTCTTCTATGGTGAGCGACTTCTTTTTGGGTTCTGAAATTATTATTAGCTTTTTTCTAAGTGATAATTGTTTTTCATTTGTTTTTTTCTTCTGCGCCAGCTCCGATTCGATTCCGGAAAATCATTTTCCTCTGATTCTATGTTTACCGAGATTTCGTCGATTTTTTCTTCTGCAAGTGCTTCCAATGTCTTCTGGATGCCTTGTTTCTCCATTATATTGTTTCGGAACAATTCATGATAATCGGTTTCCATAAATTCTGGCTGCATATTTCTGAAAAATAACTTCTGGTCTCGGGTGCGTTTGATGTTGGTGTCCATGTATTTTTCCCTTTCATCTTCCGAGTACAGATTGGCCCAGACATTCGTATTTGCCGGTAGGAGTTCCGAAAAGCATTTGATTGCGTCTCTAATCTTTTTAACCTTGCCCACTCTGTTTATGACATTTATCACTCTTCTTCCGCAGTTGAGCTCCTGTAGTCCGATTTGTGTCAGTATCACCATCATGGCAATTGCCCTGTCCGTTAGCTCCTCCAGACTTGTCTTCCGAGTTGGGTGGCCAGTTGCGCCATCACAATTCCAACTAGAACATTGTACCGTTTTATGGCAAAAATTATAGCTCTTTGATCTTTTGTGACTTCTTTGTTCCACCATGCCTTCATTTCTTCGTCATTTTCTTGTACTCTAAGGTTGTAGCAGAAATGACTCCACTCCAGCCCCATGGAAACATTTACTTCCCTCTCGAGCTTTTTTACCATCAGTTCGACTTCATTCAGGCGGTATTCGTCTCTGTTCTCCACTTTGTTTGCAATTGATTTGACTTCTTCAAAGTTAGTCCTCCACCTGTACTCCATGGTATTCTCTATCTTGGTTACTTTTTCTGTCATTTCCAGCATTCTTCTTGTCAAGTATACGATTTGGTTCGCCTGTTGAGATTGTTTGCCTTTGATGTCGAGTGCTGTTTCAATTCCCTCGCTCATTTCCTGCGTCGCCGAATCCGTATCCTGCATCATTGGTGTTGCCTCTTGTTGAATGACTGGTTCCGATGGGATTTCCGAATCCGTGTCCGCAATTTCCGCCGTTATTGTGTCTGCCGCCTCTGAAGTTTGTACCAGTTTTGCTGGCTCTTGTGATTGAGCCAGCTGTTCCTGTAAATCTGAAACTGAGCCCATCGGAATTGCTTCCGTTTGATCCACTTCCGCCTTGGGCGGCGTCTTTCTTTTCTTCTTTCTGTAGGCTCTCGCTTCCTCCCGGTGTTTTTCGCCTTCCGAATCCGTTGGATCTCTATTTTTTGGCTGTTTTTTACAGAACTTCTTTTTGCCCTTCTTTTTATCTTCCGAGACTTCGGATTCCACTCCTACTGACGTCTCTGTGCTTCTACAATGTACAGATCTCCGTCTCGAGGGGAAGATTTCAGTTCCGCTGCCGTGTTGGTTGCTCGCAGGCCTTTGAAGTTGTCGGTTTCTTCAGCCATTTCCGTTTCTGAATGCGTTTAATAATTTTTTTTTCACTCTATATTCATAATCTACCTTTTTTATTTGTTACTTTCTCCGTTTTTTCGTTTTTTCGTTCAGCAAATTTTCCGCCGCTTCTCAATTCCTGCATAAAATCTGAAATAATTTTGTTCAGTATTTTTGTATGAGGTATTTTTAATTAAATTTACCTTTTTCAATTAGTGCCTCCATCTTCTTGTGTCTGTCTTCTGCCTCCTTCCAGACTTCAACTAGACCTTTTTGACCGTTTTGAATTCTGTTAATGTCATCCTGCCAGAATAATTTTGCCCTTTCCAGCATCTTGTTCCTTTTTTCTGCATTCTCTTTTTTCTCCACCTGCATTTTTGAAAATAGGAAGTTGAGGTTCGTGATAACCTCCATGTATTTTCTGGCAAAGCGGCCATTTTCGATCCACGCGTCCATATTTTTTGTGTTCCTGATGTCTAGGATCTCTCTCATCAGGACTTTCATGACTGCCGATTTGGCTTTAGCCCTGTCTTTTTTCTTGCCCACTGTCTCCGTTTTGTCATTTTTCTCCTTCTGTCTGATTATATTCGGGGAAACGTTTTCCTTCTCATTCATTTTATCCCGTTTCTAAATAAATTATTTTAATTTGAATGCACATATTTGTAAATAATTTTATCCGGCAGTTTTGATAAGGGTTATCATTTTACAGTTCAGTATACATGGCAGGTGTATAGGGTCCTTGCGTCTCCTTTCTTGGTTTGGCACCCTGTGATTTTAGCTACAGTATTCTCTTTTCCAGCAGTCTCGTTACGAATTTGTCCCAACTCGTTGTAATTTGAAGGCCTGCATCCTTTATTTGATTTGCATAATTGAGAATCTCCACTTTCTGCTTGGTCATTTCTTCTTGATTCAGTAGCTTGTTCCAATATCCGCATAATCTGTCCAGTTCCGCGTATTCCGCATGCTCCCAGTGCTTTGAGAAGTATAAATTTCTTCTGATATTTCCGGCCCTGTTGGTTATGAACCTCAGAAAATCTTCATAGTCTCTGATCTTGGCCGCCCAGATTCTCCTCATTTTTATCTCCATTTTTCTGGCCCTTTCAAACTCATTGTCATTCTTGAATTTGGCCACCAAACTTGTCCATGTGCTATCAAGGTCGGCATCTCGAGTAACCGGCTCGTGATCTTCTGAGCCCGAATCTGATTTTGGTGGTGGTTCCCAGTATGTTGCCTTCATCATAAGGGGAAACTTTCTCGCTAGATCGCCTTCCTTCATTATCTTCGGCATAATCCATTCCGCCGCCGTCTTCTCCGTTTCTAGATTTCTGCAGTTTGAGTCCTACATCTGGCGCCTCCTTGAAGTTTTCACTGAATTTTTGAGTTATATTTACCGTTTCTGTGATATTGGTTGGACAAGAAGAAAATTTTGTATTTAATAATTTTTTAATGATTTACCTCCCGTTTATGCGTAGCCATCTGCCAGCTGGCACAAACGCTTCTCCAAGTGGCTGCCTGTTTTGAACATCTCTGCTGTCTCTGTTTTTCAGCCTCATTTCTTGCACCACCAACATAATGTCTCTGGCCGCGCCTTCCCAATTCGATCGCATTTCATCGTCTCTTTCCATTTTTAGCACCATGTCCGACAGAAAGTTTTCCCCAGGGAAAGCCCTGGGTACTCTAATTCGCATAGATGGGACGTCTCTTGTCTCTGGAAACCTCATGATGCCCTGTTTCCTGCAGTCTTGACTAGTTTCAATTTCCTCCAGCGCATCAGTATATGACATCAGAAGATCTACGCTGTTCTTCATGACATTTCTTCGGGGAGTGCCGCAGTCGACGTTTGATCTTCTAACTCCCCACCTGTTGTAGTATAGTTTTTTCTGATCCCGTTGCCACCAGAAGGATAGATTTCCTAGCAGGGCCAGGTTTGACCAATAGTATGGGTCACCGACTAGTGGCATCAGCGCCGTGGTGTATGGTTTGACGTCATCTTTCTCCAGTATCGATATCTGAGTTTTATTATCTGGTATTTGACTTAATTCACTCGCGTGTGTTAATTACCTGCATGAAGCAATTCGCTTGTCTGAGCGTGCTTCCTCTCCATTCTTGTAGCAGTTCTTCCCTCGGCCATTGCCTGACATGATCCGGCACTTTCATTTCTTTTGTAAGTTTTTCATCTGACGGCATTCTCATGGACGCAAATACCATGTCGGATTTTAACAGGCCAATATATGTATCTCTTCTTTGTCTGACATCCATGTTGCACCTGTAGTTTTCTGGGAGTTTTCTCCTGAGAAGCCTGGTTGATCTGAGCCACTTTCCCAGGGTCCTAGGCGTCGTTGAAAACCAGATGACCTTCACGCCGAAGCTCTCCATATCGTTATTTAATTCCAGCATTTTCAACTCAGTTGATAATATGGTCAGTTTCTCCCATGTTCGGAACCTTAAAATTATGTTATGTATTTGCTTTTTTGTGAGATTCCGGTCAGGATTTTGTTTGTTAATTACCTGGATTTATTTCCATCCTCTGATTTGTCTCCTGGAAATCCCGGCTTATCTGCAAATCCATTATCCGTTTGGCCTTTATTTAGTTGTGAAATTCTGTCCACTATCGCCTTCCTGTTGAGTATCATGCCTCTTTTTATCGAAAAGTCATTTCCGAGTTCCGCCGGATAATGTTTGTTCCGGATGTCCACTATCCGCATCATCTTGAAACCCATGCTCGTGTAATCCTCCGATTCCATGTGATTCCTTACGTCTCTTGTTATGCCTTCAAGTTTGAAATTCCATTTCGGAATCTGCGTCTCCATTTGGATGAAGAGCAGGAAGTCTTCCTGATATTCCACTGCATTCTTGGGCGATATGTATGGAAGGATTCTTCCCGTTTCCAACTGGTCACGGATTGGATTCCATGCCTCCGGTTTATCCCATGAGATAAGGTGTGACTTGGATTCATCCGCGCCGTCTGCATACTTCATTTCTTGGCATATTGTAGATTTTTCTCCATCAAGTTTCACGATCCTGGGGTCCACGAAACCCTGGTTTATGGCCCCTCTGAAGAGGCTCGTTGCTACCTCGCCCCATCTGGTGTCTAGGTTTCCGGTTTGATGAACAACGAGTTCCGCAGCTCTTCTCACAAGACAGTTGACGTCTTCTTGTCCCGATGAGTTCCATTTTTCTGCAAAACTATCGAGTTTTTGTTTTGCACAGTCGGTTCTTGTTGCCTCCCTCCAAATTTTTTCGCAGTCATTCAGCATTTGCGCTAGTTTTTCGTAGTCCAGCCTTGCTGCGTCTTCCACCGAGCAAATTTTTCTTTCATATTTGTCCAGTTTTGGAAGGTCTAGCAAATGTAGATCCTTAGCCACCCATATGCATCTTAAAATGTTCCTGTTAGTTTTTCTAGCCATTTTGTTTTTTTTAATATTTACCTCCAAATCTCCATACTTCTATCCGCGATCATGGCGACTTTTGTGTCTTCTGCATATTCTTCCAGGTGGGTATGGCATCTGTTATTGTCGACTCTCGTTGGCTTGCTGCATTCTGGGTAGCTGCAATGTTTCCCGCTCTCTTTCAGCCCCCACCATCCGTTCGGGGTGATCGTGATCGGTTTTTTCTTAAGGTTTCCGATGATGAATATCTCCGTCGTTCTCTCGACGAACTTCTTGAACTCTTCGCTTTGATCTTCGGCCGCCTTTCTCATGTCCGCTTTCTCACAACGCACTTGTCTCCATTTTTTTGCGTTTTCTGGCTCAAGACCCATTTTTTCGTATAGTTTTGTGAGTTCCACGTCCATGTTTAGTGCACTTATTATGTCTGGGATTTCTTCCGGATAGGCTTCCCAGGTGGTCCAGTACTTGATGATTATCTGAATTACATTTTGACTCTCTGTCATATTTTTTAAACAATTTTACCTTTTCGGTTATGCTGATCCATCTATCAGCTTCCGTCTTCATAAGTCTTCTGACTGCCACCATAATTTTCGGTACGACCTTATCCGTCTTCTCGTCGTCTCCAAATCTGTTTATCAAGAAGTCCAGAACCATATCGTAATCCAGAAGATTTGTTCTGGGTTTGAATGGCGTGATGTCCGTATTCTTTGCGTCCGTGATTTTTTCTCTGGTCTCGTCTCCCTTTTTTGGGTCTAGAAATTGGTCCGCATTCTTTCTCAGTACCAGATTGCCCAGAAGCATCGCTAGCGATTCCCCCATATATTGGAAGACTTCTTCATTCGACCAGTTTAGAATTTCTTTCTTGCACCTTAATTTCATGTTGTTAAAAACAAATTTTTTTTAATATTGATACCCTTATTTCAATAAAGGTTTTGTAACTTACCATAATGCCGTCAGCGCAATATACGCACACGCGTTTTCCCATATGGTTTGCCATTCGGTTTCTCTTATCATTTCCGCCACCATCATCTGTCTCTCCATCCTCAGATTTTTTGGCGTGGGCTCAAATTGCCCGATGTTTTCCTCCTGTTGCACTTGGCGTAAGTTGTTGAAATATGACAACTGTGTACCGCTGTGTGTTAGCCCTTTGTTTTCGATCCATTTTTCTGTGCTCCAGAAGCTGTCGCCGGCTATCATGCAGTCTGCGTCCCACTGATATTCTGTGAGATGTTCCATCAGGTCCATACTCTGATTCCATGTGATCGAGTCATGATTTTTCTAAATTTTAATTATTTATTTTAGGTTTTCGTTTTAATTTAGGCTTCATTTTTTGCCGATTTTGGTCATATTTACCTCCATTTTTTCTGCATTCTTTTTCAATCTCAGATCTTGAAAAGATGGTTCCCCTGTCTGTTCGCCATCCTTTATCTCTTCGTCGATGTAGATATCCAGGTTCACAAACCCGTATTCATCCATGCATTTTCCAATCCAATTTCTGATGGTCCCTTGGCTTTTGTTGCTCCAAATTCGGTCAAGCTTGAAATTTTTGAATTTCTGAGCAATCTCCCTTTCTCTCAAGTTGTTAAATTCTTGATCCGCCTTCAGGCCCATTTTCTCCATTATTTCTGTTTCATCATTTTTCTCCAGTTCGTTCCAAATATCAATTACTTGGATGGTGTCATCTTGTCTCCAAATCACAAGCGCCTCCTCCAGTTCTTCTTTTTTGCATTTGTAGAATTTTCTTAATTTGAAAACTACAGCCGCACGAAGTTCATTTTTACTGGAATTTTGATGAATTAGAAGGAACCAGTCTTCTTCTAGCCAGTCCTTCACTTTGATGCTCAGATTGAATTTTATATACAGTTCGCTTGGAATAATTGAGCACAAATATTGGAATAATTGAGCTCAAATATTCCATTTCGCGCAATTATTTTCCGGGTGCTCAAATATACTTTTTGGTGAAAAAATGGCTCAATTTTCAA
>SCLE01194377.1:0-14027 GCA_004367955.1 Bathochordaeus stygius | reverse complement strand
TAAAAAACCCATTTATCACGTGATTGGCTCGAAAATTAAAAAAAAAAGTCATCCAACAGATTCAGCAAAAAAATTGACCTTTTTTTTTTCATGGGTTTTGCTTCTTTATTTCAAGTACAGAAACTAGAAGACTTCTCTAATAATTCACATTTTGGGCAATATGGCTGGGCCCACTGAAGTATAGTTTTAATTCAATGTGGGAGCAGCCTCGCTCTAGTGTAAATAGATGGTGGTAATATTTAGCATATTACACCATAATTTAAAGATAAGTCTATGTTCACCTTGAACGAGAACAATTCAGGGTCAGGGAGGGATAAGATATTTCTTAACCCAGCCTCATAGAAGTATCAGATGTTGCTGGCATTGACCAGTTGTAATTGATGGAATGCAGCACCCATAACTTACGTTACCCGCATCACCTTTGTGTTTCTCCTCATTGGAGTAAGTGAAAAATGAGGCAGCGTCTCGTAATTTAGGGTACTGCGGCAGACTATTTGCAGGAGACAATCGGTACAAAACATTATAGGTCACAGATGAGTTTTGATAAGTCAGTGATTAGGTTTGTAGTAAACTGAGTACGAATAAAGCTGCATTAGGTTGAGCAGCTCGGGATGGGCAGCTTTGAACCGGCCAGTTTGAATCGATTGGTGTATGTTTCACGTAAGGTATTCGTGCTTTGTTCATTTCACTTCATTGGTTCTTCATAGCTTCTTCTTCTTTTTGATTGAACTTCATCGTCAGGAACTCCTCAAACATTGGACAACTACCAATTGGGCAATTGGGCAATTACGCAGACGTACGTGAAAAAGGATTGTAACGAGAGCCGGACGAGATACTCAACCTCTGATTGGCTCTGTAGCTTAGTCCTACGTTAATGCGCTAGAGATTATGATCTGACAGCAGCCGAGAGTTAAAATAAATAAGCCTGTAATTATAATTTCGCTTAGCTTTTATATCTTTATTACTATTGCTCAAGGTTAGACAGCATTTTAATTTTATTAAATTCGGCATCAAGGTCGTCAACAGCCGATTGCTCATATCCAGCTGTAATCTCTCCCTCTCTGAAGTCGGCCTGTCGTTTAACTATGGCTCTGAATCGATTTGTAACCCTTATCTTGTCCGCATTAAGCTTCTCAAGTTCAGTTAGAAAATTTTCAGATTTGCTCACTTTTGCGTTCATTTTTCTAACTCTTCTATTCCAAAGTCTAAAATTGCTCGCCATTACCTTGATTTCATAGTTATAATAGAACAAATCAGAAGAACTCGCATCCCACCATGATATAAAATTTTTTGGTTCAACAGTATTGGGTACCGCATCAATGCTGCAAATGATAGTTGCAATTTCATTAGCAAGATTCATTCTGAAATTGTCTAATAAGTTGTTGAATGATATTTAATTAGCTACACGTGGTGCATAACTGTGTTATATTGCTCTGAACATAAGAAAAACGAATATGCAACGTAATATTCTAACAACGCTGAGCAAAGACAGCATATATTTGCATGAATAACTTAGGTTGGAGCTGTACAGGTGTGAGTTTTAATCTTGCCCACGGATTGCATAAAAGACTCGTTCTGACTACCACCAGCACGGTGTAGTCAGCCTCAATGGTTCGTGGAGTTATTCATATTCGTCGAGTCTCATATCGTTCACTGCATCGCAGCATTCTTTGCGTACCTGTTTCATAAACGACCATAAAGCGCGACGAATGTCCTTGATCAATTTGGTTGCCCGTATAAGATTGCTATTTTTTGTTTGATCAACAGTTATGATTGGGCTTAAGTTTTGTGCAAAGGCATCGATTTCATTTATCTTTTCCTGTATTTCATTGAGCACGTTGTCAGGTAATTCAACGGCAAGTGACCTATGATACGTTTTATCTAGCAGTTTTGTGAAGTACAGACTGGCCATCCTTTGGTTAAAGAGCTTGAAATTGAGTTCTTCAATTTTAGCGCCGTCTTCCTCTGGGATGCTATATTTTGCCATCATTTTTGCTATTTCAGCATAGATAACAAATAATTCATCTTGCGTCGTGATTGTGAAGTCGATTTCATTGAGCTCAATGCTGTCATTGATGTCCTGCGCACTGCGTTCATCAGCCGCACAGCCCGTTGGGTCATTGTGCATTGCGCAACAGTAAATTTTGTTCAGAGCCTTGGCTTCTGTTTTGCAGCATTCACTAGGGGTGCGCCGAGCTGGACATCCTGGGTAGCGATTTACTACATGCCGTCGGGTGGCAGAGGAATTAAGTGGGGGGCTGCTTGCAGGACCAGCACCTAGACTATTATACTGACCAGCGAGAATGGAAAAAATATCAAAAGCTGAAAAAATATCAAAAAGCTGAAAAGGCGTACCAGAGATTTTTCTTTTTTTCGATTGCGTGTACTGGAGACAGACTTTTTCGACGTGAAGTTCATTCCCATGTTCAAGAAATAGTTCCAGGATATTGTCTGGTGCCATATTCAGAAAATTAATAAGATCATGGTTATAACTACGCCATGTGCTGTAATTTTGAAACTCCTCCCATAGCTTCCATTCATGGTTTTTAGCAGTGAACGCGTAGTGGGTAACTTTACATTTGCAGTCGCCATCAGACGGGCAGTCCGCACATCGTGCATCATTTACCCGCAGCGCTAAATTAATTGTTGATTCTCTAATATTTGTTTATTTATTTATTCACTGTAAACTTGTGCAAAGTTCGTAAATGCAGCCCCCGGCACCTTTTATCGTACTGTTCAGACCGTGCCTTTTCCAGTGGAGCAGGTCGTCTGACGAGTTGAAAGAATAGGGCGTTTGCAAGGCGGCGCTAACTGACTGGAAAAAATTTGCAAAGTATACAAAAAACTATATAAAATACTGCTGGAGCTAAGATTTATTAAGTAATTTACGTCTCGGGAGATGACTAATGATAACCTACGTCATTATTGCCTACACCTGGTATATTTGTTAATAAATCCATGTCTATTAGTTATTCTACTGTAATTGACTAGATTGTTTTTTAATTATACATTTATTTGTCAATGGCATGAGAAATAATGCACGAGAAAATTTAAACATTTGTAAAGAGGAGTTTTAAATAGTTTACACAATATGTTCAACAAAGCGGTTAACAGCCAAAGCTAAAGTCCTGTTTAAAAATGCTTCACAGGCCACGATGAGCAGAAAATAATGCAGTGAGTTGGAGATTGACCCCACCCTGCTGTGGAGGGGGGTACACTGCTGGATCTATATACAATGTCTTCAGGTGGGATTTTGGTGTTTACTGATTTATTACATAGATTAATTAGTGTTGTGAGCATGTGATTTTAGTCCCACAAGGACCACTCGTTAATTTACACACCCCACCGCCTCTGTTTTTAGACCATTGATATAATTTTATTGTAATCCTATTGGGTTAGCCGACGTAAGTATACTGACCTATTGTTATATGTTAACAGAGGTCTATCACTAGCAGTCTACAGGTCTCCTTACAGCATAGCTTAGTTTACAAAATTTTTTTTACTTATTAGAGTAATTTATATTAATGAAAATCCCGGTCCTAATCTGTATATGGGACCTGTCTGCGGTTGCAGATGCAGACTTTGCTGAAGATGGGAGTCGCCTTAGCATATTTTTTGCTGAACTGCAGTAGATAGTTAATGTCGCGCCGGTTTGATCCTTTGATGTCCCTGCACTGAATTGGCACTTTCTTGAGCTTGGAGCGAATGTGGCTTCCAGTGACCACATGGTCAGCTTTGGCCAGTTCTTTGATCATTGCATGAAATCCCACAATGGTGCACCTGCTCCTGGTTGCCCCAATTATGTCATCAATAATGTATTTCTCGTATAGACAGTTGAAATTACCGACTATTACATCATATCGGATGTTTATTGACTTCCACGAGTTGCCTTTACGGTCATCCCATTTGATAGCATTTGTTACCGGTTTCGAGTATACCTTAATGGTAAATCATAGCAGAGGATTATCAATTTAAACGCCATTTTCGCCTAATATTTCATGTGTATAACGTAAAACACATCAGAAACATAACCCTGTTATTAGGTTGTATTTAAAAACATGGGATGGGGTGATGTAAACCATGAAATGTATAATATGAAACATATGAAAATAAAGAGTTGGTCAGTATAGTCAGACTACGCACCTGTACAAATTAGATCCGCTAAATCACCGATGTAATGAATTGGTTACAGGTTAAAAGTTCTAATTTTAATAATTTGCAAAAACTTCCCGAATGGGACAAAAACGTATGTTGCAACGTTTTGGTGTTTTTTATTTATTTATTACGGGTCGTTTTCTTATTGAACCTGCATAAGATACATAAATAAATGTTCTATACTAAATTTACAAGCCACCTAGATATACTTTTCTATATTATTTGCCGAGTGGTCATAACATCCTGAGCCGTGTTGCTCATATTTACGTAATCTTATGCATTTTCAACCGTAGCCCTTTAAATCAAAACAATCTGTGCGGGTACAATTTTGTACAGACATAGTCTAAGATTTAAGTAATCTAGGCCGGGTCGCTGATTTCTTGAACAGTAACCTAATTAACGATGCTACACTGATTATATCATTAGTTGCCTAGGAACGTACCTTGGCTGTTGATTTTCTTCTGATTAATTGTAACCCTGGAAAAACATTGTTCAGGGAAAACTTTATGCATTGCGCACCATGCGTGTAAGGTTCATTGGAGACTGAGTCAGTTCTTCTTTCACTGTCTTCGGAGAAGCAATCAGCCATATTTATTATAAGCTGGAAAAGACACCGTTCAATGGTGTCGCAAAAATTCATTATCGTTTTGGAGTTATGAAAAACCTCCGTGTTGCTAATGCTATCAATAATGTTTAATATACTTGGTATATTGAAGCATGGCGTGTAGCGCGGGCTCTGAAAATAAATTTGAGCCTAATATAGCCTGGATTCCGAACTCGGCATTAAATTACCGTGTGACTAAACTATCACGGAGGAGAGTACTTTTGGGTTAGTCATATGGTGTTATATATTCCTAAGAAATTAAAGTACAAAAAATCAAAAAATCATAAGATCTTCCCGTCGTGTGATTTGAGATTTTACGAACATGGCATATAATATACATCTATTTATTATTCAATGGACTATTATTCCATTTTTTTGTTCGAAAAAGTACCACAAATACCCAAAAAAAAAATGGAGACGTACTTGGTCTTATATTGATGTTTTCCATAGTAAGGACTGGTATTTGAAATAGGTCGTAAATTTAGCCATTCTATACCACTATGTGATAGGGAGGGAATGTGTATAATATGTTTTCCCCTACGAAAAGTACCCACGACCGATCAGAAAATGGAGATGTGTTTTATATTGCAATTTTCATGGTATGGGCCGTGTGTAATTTTATTGTAAGAGTTTAGTCCACAGATTAGATCGGCTCATATTCATTGTTTAGTCAATTTACTAAAAATTACTTTAAGTTTCAGTACCTCCTCGTGATGGCGAAATATATATTTTTTGGTTGAGAACTAGAAATAGCCCTGTAAGACCTGTGAACCAAAACACTTATGAAAACTTACAACTTAAAATCTTAAAAAATTTAAAAAATTTAAAAAATTTCATACCATTACCATATCTTTGCCTCAAATTACTGAAATTTCAGAATGTTGCTCAGTGGGTTCTCATAATTACGAATTACCTTGATAGCGATTGAGCATTCAGCTAATGCCACTAGGAATCCATCAACCACCGGCTTTTGATTTAGTATAATAATTGGCCCATTGCCACGTGCCGAGTCAAAGTACTTCCTCGCAAAATCGTATCGCCCTTTTTTGATTCTACGAGGGGCCGGCCTGTCGATTTTGATTAAAAAACGATCTATTTCTTCATCATTCATCCGGCCCCCCACATAACATTTGTTGCATTTAGCACATTTGCACAGTAGGTCAGCATTATCTTCTTCATCAGCATCGTACCCATCCTTTACTATAGCTACGATACTTTTTGATATTACGTCATTATCTTTTATTATTGGGTAGGTGGTAGCTTTGTGATCCCTATAGTTGCTATTCAGAAGATTTTTCAGGCCATGGACAGTTTTTACGGCATCAATAACCTCGTTTTGAAAAAGTTCAAACGAGGGGGTGGCTCCTGGGACGCAGATAAGAGATCCTGTGAGGTCGACAATGGTTCGAGATATGCCCAATACTGTATTTTCTGCATTGTAGACTTCGCAGATTCGTACTCTTGATACGGGGCGTTTCGAGTGTACTGGCACAGCATTCGATTCCTAGTAAATTTATAGTTAATCGTTCGAATTCTTAACGACCGAAAAATAAACAACAAATATCCAAAAACCCCACGGGTGATATTAACATGGTAAATTTAGAGCTTGAGAAGATAGCCTGCATTCATCAGCCGCCCGAAGAGCAGCCCAGGCGACTTTGCGAGGTACATCCTGAAACTCTGCATTTGTCTAACTGAATTTATGGTTGAATACTGGGACAATTCTATGTATCAATTTGCTTGTGGTACACCTGACTAAATTCTTGCGGCAGCCACCACAGTGAATGTGGCTTATATGGATGAGCCACTTAAGGAATGTCATGCTTTCTGGTCTAAAAAGAGTCATCCGTCGGCAATAATTCTGTAATAAAGTAACGACGAGTGTATTTATTTTCACCTAAATAGCCTTAAAACTATAGTTAACAACTATAGTTTTAAGGCTATATTTTCAACCCATAGACAGTTAATCGAAAATATGGTGCGCCTTCCATGTTTCGCATGTTAGACCTTAGACTGCAGTTTTTCAGTTATGTATTTTTGACAAGGACTGATTCTTGGGATATAATTTGGAAAATATACAGTGAAAATCACAATTATTATGTGACTGTTGCACGACTAACAGCTTGGTGCTAACGACCAATTATACTTTTAGCATACATTACACCGTAGGCATTGCATTGTGCCACCTTAGCGATGACCCCTAATTTTTAGGAGAAGATATTCGTTCGAGATTGCAATATTTATTGCATACAGATAGAATGAGACCCCTAATTTTAGGAGCTGGTCTACATTCAAAACTGCACTATTTATTGCATACCGATTGACTGAAAAGCCTCATGTTTTCAGACCTTTCAGCATATTCAGCTGTTTTTATAACTCGCACTTTGTGAAGTTTTTATTATCTAGTACCCCTTTACAATTTACTACTTTAAAATAGAACAAATTTTATTATCGAGTGCCCCCTTTACAAAAAAAAAATTGAATACTTTTAACATTTAATGCTTTAGGATCGAGCAGATTTTGACCCCAAATTGCTATGAACGTACTATTTTTATTTATTTATGCGTCTTCGTGGAATTTTAGTCGACTTTATAAAAACATTTTTTTTTTTTTTTTTTTTTTAAACATTTTTTGTAACCCTAGACCATCGCGTCACAAGCTGTGAAACTTGTTTGATTTGAACCCCCAGCTATCACTAGACCTGGCTTTAGTGTTGAAATATTTTTTCTCGCATAAAATATTTATAAACTGTGGGAGAATTTTGTGGGAGACGTTTAGTTTAACCCAGGCCTTATTAGGCCTTATTTGTTTAATCCAGTTCTTGTGAGACCTATAATTTGCGCAATGTTATTTAATACAGGAACTTTTTATATTTTCAAGACCAAAGCACCCCTGGTGATACTAAAACCCTCATATCACATGAATCCTAGAATTAGTTATAACTTATAGTTTACCTTTGAAAGACTCATGTTTCTGTTCGTAATTAGAATCAAAGCTAGGTATTCCCAATTCGTGTTAGTGTTCTCTAATATTCTCTTTTTGAGTTTTCCTCTTTGATATCGGAAGTAAAATGAAATGACTATCTCTTCCTTTTTGCGTAAATCTAGAACGAACCAGATGTTTTGCGCTTAATATGAGCCTCTTTGTAAGGACAGTTATTTAAGGGATAGCCATTTGTGTGACTAGATTTAACACCTGGTTTTCCTTTATAATAATATAGCAGCTTTACCGAAATCGGCTGACGTGATATAATAGCCAATCTGATTAGAAATTCGCCATTTTTGTTTTCATCTTTGTTTATATTATTGCGGGATTGCTTTTCTAATTGTTTCTAGGACATGATTCTGGATTTCATTGAACTTGGCGGCGGTCATTTTGTTCGCCCCATTCCTCATTAAGTGCGCGATAACCGAGAGACCTTCGGGAGAAAACTTAAGTTTGGCCTGTACAACCGCTTTGTTTATTTTTTTGTTAGCTAAGCAGAAGCCACAATTAGTTTTGCCCGCTCTATGCGGGCATTCATTTTTGAAATGCGCACTAACGGACAGGTTAAAGTGTTTAGTTCCCAGATAGCGTTTGATAAAAATAGGCAAATCATTAAACCACTCTTTTGAGGTATATGGAAACAGTTTTTTACCTATATCATTAAGGGGGTCTTCCTGAAAAATTGGATAGCCACTTTTGCAGATTTCACCATTTACTAGCCATTTTGGGCCACCCCTGTCTCTGTTGAAAATCTTGGATAAATTTTCATATACTTTGAGTGGCTTTTTGAGCAGCAGGATTTTGCCGATGAACAGAATGCTGTTCATTTTGTGCAAATTAAGAGGGTCCGGCCATTTAACAATTTTGAAGATTCTGGCAAATGAATATCTGCGGTTATTAACACTGCGAATGTCGAGTACATCGCAGATTATGTTAATAATGTGATTTGCGAGTTTGTTATAAGTATCATTTTTGAACCTCGGCATAACATTTAAGCCGTAGTTCAGAATGCCATAAATGAGGCTCCTAGCCAGCGTTAAGAGGTCAGCTCCGCCCCCTTTATATTTAATATTATTTATCACAGCCCGAATTTGAATAAATGCAAATTTGATGTGGCTGATCTGGTTACTGAAGCACAGCTGATGGTCAAACCTGATTCCCAGATACTTAAGACTGGACTCATTTCTGACCCTATGCCTTCCAATAACGAGATCAGAGCATTCAGATTTACCTATTACTGTGTACATTGTTTTCTCAAAGGACACGTGTACTGCACGAGCTTGAGTCCATTCGTCTATTTCTTTTATCAAATCTTCCGCAGCAGACTTTGCTTCTGACAGCGATGGACGACATATGACCGCAATTATGTCGTCTGCAAAAATTGTAATGTTAGTAAAGGGGTCTTTTTTGTGTACTAATTTTTGAAGGTCCCCCAGCATAACGGAGAAAATTACCGGGGAAGGCGCTCCCCCTTGCGGTACGCCAAAGTCAATAAGGTTGAAAATGGAGCTGTATTGCCCCCCTTCGACCACAGTGCCCTTTCTATCACATAGCCAGGTTTTAACAAAGCGAGCCAGCTCCGGTTCAAGGAGCTTTTCAAGTCTTATATTTATCAAGAAATGCGGTACCGTGCCAAATGCGTTGGCACAGTCAATCATGACTATGATAACCACCCAGCCCGGAGGGCAATTCGAGATATTCAACAGGACTTCCGCAATTGCAGTAGAGCAACTGTGGTGTTTCCTGAACCCGTGCTGCGTGTCAGGGAACAGCTTGTTGCCCTCAAAGTGACTGCTGAAACACGCGGCTGCCCATTTGTCTCTGCCTGCAGAGAAACTGGGCACGCACAGCATGCGATTTGCCGCTACAGAACTCTGGTCCTTAGCATTGAGCTTGGGAATCGCTACTAACTTATTGATCTTGTCATGGCTTGGGTAAAGACCGAGACTTACGTCTATTTTGAACATTTCCGTTAAAAAATATATCAAATCCACAGGCCATGCCCCTATAATGTTTTTGTTTATGGACGAATCAAGCCCTTTCGTATTTTTTTTCATGCTGTTTAGGATATGCCTGAAGGAGTTAGACTTATCAGTGCCAGATTCCATGAGGAATAGATCTTTGGCAGCAAGTTTTTTATCTAATTCAGGCCAAAGGGGAGCATTAAAATCCTCGCAACAAACCTTCGCTGTTTTGTTTTGTAATTTAAGAAAATTGTTTTTATGCTCATCTGCCGTGAATTTAGGACGAAGGGCATAAGTTTCCTTGTCCCCCTTGTTATGCAGACGGTGAATTTTGTATATGTCGTTACCGACCGGGTTTATAACGTTTATCGACTTACTGATATTCATTCGACGATCATTCTGGACTTGTCGTTTTAGTTCCCTTTTAAGCTCATTGAGTTTGCTGTCCTGGTTTGCCGAGTTACATTCAGTCATTTCAAAATAGCACGGTCTAAAAACTTTAGCTGCAGCGGAATTTTCAATTTCGAGAATTTGGTTATAAATGTTTTTCGCACTGAAAGATTGTTTAGTAGATGGAATTAATTTGTTAAAAGTGACGATTTCCCTTGGCATTAGCTCAAGCATTGAGCTCTCCATAATATCCACTAAATATTTCGAGTAAGGTACCGTGTCGTAAGGGGGGACCCATTCTGGATTTTTTGCGTGTTGAAGATGCGATTTAGCTTCCTTGAGCAGTGAATGAAGTTTTGCACTGTGGGTGTCAATCGTGAGTCGCCCCATATCGAAAATAGCAGCCGGTTCTGCAGTGCGTTGAATAAGCGCCGTTACGCAATTATCCTTAATTACATTTTTAATGTTGACCTTAAAATCAAAAATGGAGTGCCCGTCGTTTCCCACGAAAATATTACCATCATGCAGCTTAATATCGTATACAAGATCGGCTTGCTCGTCAGACTTTCCTGTTGTAGGGATGGAAAATTTACCCTCGGAATTTATGTTCGATGGTTTGGTCGAAAAGAATTCATTCAGCAGAAATATATCAATGTTGGACATATTTATTTCAGAGTCCCCTTTTTTACTCCTTTTGTTCGGTTTATTGGTAGATTTGAATGAGTGGTTAGTGTACTTATTCGTGCATAATTTAAAAAACGTTGTGAACTGTTTACAATCTTGTGGCCGGGGATTCTTGAAGTCACAGTTCAGATCACCGCACATTATACTCAGAATTTTAGTTTGGTTCGCAACAACACTTTGAAAATGTTTAACATAGAAATTCAAGTACAATGTCCGGTCGAAAATTCCCATCGCCCTCGATTTTATGGAGTCAAAATGTGTTTTGTAGAACGTTGCCACGTTTAGCCATACCGGCTTATCAAGAGTGTTCCCAACACAGATGGCCACACTGACAAAAGGAGCTCTGGTGTATTTCACCTTCACCGTAAAGTTTACGTCATTTCTAATGAGAATGGCAGCGAATATTTTTGGTTTGTTTCTTACGATCACAGGGTCATGTATGATAGCGGTGTAGTTCTTTGGAAAAGAGAGCCGTTTAGTGAATACAACTGGGCTACAATCAAGCTCTTGTACGCAGATTATGTGGGCCCCACCAAACGAATCAAAAATTTTGGGTAGTTGCTGAATAGGATTATTTAAATTCACCGAAATTACCCTAATATTATCAAATGTAAAAAGATGGTCTCTATTTCCTTCAGCTGTTTTAGACACTAGGTGACCAGTAAGGTCCGCTACCTTCGTGTATTGGTCCAATTTTTGGTCCAGAATGAAGTCCCTGTCTGGGTTAGCATTGGGGTTTGCGATTAGTAGAGGGATTTGGACGTTAAAGATATTGGGTCGCCGTTCAAATGGAACATCGACCGTTTCAAGCCCAAACGTTTCACAATTATTGAAACGCGTATTGTACTCATCAAGATTAGTAGCCACTTCATTTTTATTGCTCCTGTTAGTGCTGCTTTTTAGCGGGGAAATTATTTGAATACATGCAGGTATATTTTTAAGTTGAAACTTACCCGGAGAAAGATCGCAGATGATTTGGTCAGTTTCTATTGTGGATGCTTGTCCGCAGCGATTTGATTCACTGGGTGTATTGTCCCGACTTAAATACGGTTCGTTATTGCTAATCATTGAAAACTCGCTATTAATTGCATTTTGGTTACTTAGGCTAATCTGCTCACCACTACATCCGGCCGTGGATATATTAGTCAGACATACATTAACCCTGTTCCTATTAAAACTAATGTGGGAACCGTTACTGTTGTTACTGGAACCTTTAGCAAACGAGTCGGCAATCGTTGATTGTCTAAGTTTTGGCTGGGATGATAACGCTACCTTGATAGATTCGTCATTCAGCTCTAAGAATTTGACAAAAAGAAGCTCTAATTCATTTTGGCTATTAAAATTTGGAATATTGATACCCTTCTGCTCAAAAATGTTCAATATCTTACTAAGATTGCAATACGTAATTTCTGGGAGCGCTATTTTCATTATATTAGACTCCTTGCTCAAAACAATTCCGCTGAAACATTCATAGTCACTGACTATTGGCTGGAGCTTTTTTAAATTATTTAACAACTCAGATAATTCACTGATGATTTTATTTCCTAAGATATCCTGTTTAATTAAGACCTCATTCACAGTGTTGGTGTAAATCCCTTCTACCACCTGCACAGTAAGATTTGACAAGACACAGCATATGTATCTGAACAACAATTTGTGGTGCGGATGAGAGATTGGATCACCAGTAAGTTTCCGAGATGAAAATTTCGACGGCAATTTCGGTTTTTTGCGTTTTTTGACTGTATTAAGCATTGGGATGTTAGAAAGATATTTGTCGTCGTTGAGATATTCAAAAATTGCACTCGATTGGCTATTACCCGCCTCTTTAGGCAAACTAACTACTGAATCAGGACGAAGACTATCAATTGGTGGTGTTGCAGTGGCAACACACTCAGTGCGTTTCTGGTCCGAGAGTTCATAATCATTAATTCTACTGACTTCAGGGGAGCTAGGTTTAAGTCGCTTGCAGTCTTCAGCAGCATCCTGATAAGTATAATTTAGGGTATTCGAATTGCGATTTATAAGAGTACATACCCTAGCAGGTTTTGTTTGAGAACTATTGGCGTCTTCAAATTTCCTCTTTGACGATTGTGATCTTTGCATATTAATAGTTGCCGTATTCAAGGTCTTTGGGTCCTGGCTATTGCATTTGGTTCTTTTGATTTTTGGAGCTGTGAATGGAGCTTTTTCGTTGAGTTCGGACAAGTCGCAAGTGTCAATGTTATCCACCGTTACTGCTTCTCCTTTAAAATTATTCGTTAGACTTTTGTCGGCTAAAATTTTACAAAATTCGAAGGGAGCTGTATTCAGCTGTTCCGACTGTATTGTCGGTGATCCAATGTCATGATGGGACATCGGTTGGTTGTATTCCAAACCAGCTTCTGAATTTTCATTAATACCCCTGTTTCTAAAACTAAGTAATTGCTCACTTGCTCGCCTCATGATTATTGATCTCTCCGTTTGATCATAATAGTTTGGTTTATGATTGACTGTATTAAAACTCTTTTCCAGGGGTTCCGGGTGGGTTTCCAGAGCTATACAACGGTGCGTTGGGAATATTTGTGGGAGCGCTTGCACATTTTCAATGCTATCAGAAGTATTAGTGCAGATTGTGAGATGATTACATTGAGTACTAGGCCGCGTGGAAACAATCCTACACGCTGAAAAGGAGTCGCCCAGTATATTAGGCGTTTTACTGGAATCACTGGGCAAGGTGCTGGAATTCTCTAATATAATAGTTTTAATTGTGCTGTTATGAAAACGCCCCACAGCCCTTGACTCCATGCGTGGCTCACTGCGCGCTGCTGGGTTATTAATACTGTTCGCTCGAAAAACGTACGGTTCATGGCAGCTGTATGGACAGGGGGTGAGAGAACTAAGTCTCGGCTCAAGAGCGCCTTTATTACTTTTGTGCTGTTTAAGTCTCGGCTCAAGAGCGCCTTTATTACTTTTGTGCTCAACTGCGCCATTGCTAGACGGCGATTGGGAGTATAAGGTAACACTACCGGGCTTATAATGTACTGTTGGAGTGCAGTTAAGCTTACCTGATTCATATTCGGAAACTTCTGTGTTCCTAATAAGAGTGGTGCTATCTTCTTCCAGATATTGCCTATTAATAGTGGCGAGATCGCTGCCAAATTCATGCGAGTTTTGGAATTCCACAAAGTATGTAATTTAGTCTTAGTAGCTTTAAATTATAAAAAAACCCATTTATCACGTGATTGGCTCGAAAATTTAGAAAAAAA